>UELX01006478.1:0-10795 GCA_900480035.1 Eupelmus urozonus | reverse complement strand
CTCTCTCTCTCTCTCTGTCTCTCTCTCTCTCTCTCTCTCTCTCTCTCTCTCTCTCTCTCTCTCTCTCTCTCTCTCTCAGTGTTTCTTACTTTGGCTACCGGGAGCCAAATATACCAACTGGTGAATCTTGGATGCTCTCAAATATAGTCTTTAACGCGCTCGTCCTCGTGGTAGTCGCCTTTACGATACTTACTTACGTAATGCTACAAGACAGAAAGACAAGCAGACAGAAAGAATGAGACACCCGCGCTCTTAACTTCTGCTATTGTCATCTTTTTAGCGCACCTGCGCCCTCGCACTTGTTTACAGCTACAGGTCTGCAATCTTTTAAGCTACAACCTACTTTTATTCATTATTTTTATAACAATATTATAATTAAGATTTACACTCTCTAAATTGTTATTTTTTACGACTTTTATTAAAATTTCGTTGTTTATTGAGGTGACTATGTCTTGTTTTTTGGGATAACTAAATTTTATTCCCTTCAATTTTAAAAATTGTATAACCGCACTAAAAATAACAACTGTGAATCAATATATTGAGCAAACAGTTTCATTCTTTCGTGTAAACATTATGCAATATATTACATTTGAATCTATGAAATTACAACATATATTTAGACTTTTTATTAAGATTATGTTTTATCATCATTATTTGTCGAATTAAGTTAAATTAAAACTTTAAGGAAACAAAAATGTAACGAGTTTATTACAATGAGGAAGTGATGTGCATCAAACGTAGATTGCAAAAAGTGTCAAATATTAAAATATTAAAAGAGTGTTTCGGACATGTATAAATCAATGCCCTCGTCTAAATCTTTAAGCTTACATTTTATTTTCACACTCTGCACTTTATTCATTTTATTTGCTTTTAAATCTTCTTAATTTTAGGCACATTATATGGCCGGCTTAGATTTCTAAAAGTAAATTATCAAAATTTGGCCTATTTCATTGAACAATTCAAATAAATTTTACTATCGCACAAAAATAGTATTAATTACACTAAATTAAAATGTATCTAAGACAAAGTTTTAATTAAAGAGTTTGCAAAACGTTTATTTTCAAGTCGAACTATAGAAAGTTAAAACAATGTGTTATTTCTGTCTAATAAAATAATTTTCTATTTTGATTTTTTTGCCTGATATATTCATACAATGATTCATTTCTACATATAGTTAATCTTCTATTAATGACTTTAGACTTCACTTTAGTAATATTACTATGGATAAAATTAAAATTGCAAAAACAAATAACTATTAACTGAATCACTATATTTTTAAGATTTCTTTTACTTGAGCTTACTATATATCTTATAAATAATGCGCCATTAAAATTATTGGCATCGTAAAGAGTATCATATCAATTCGCTTTCAATAAAAATTTTCTGCCAAACAATCTTAACTTCTTTTATGATTGAAGTTTATTTTGATTAAGACAGTTTTAATTTTGATTGATATGTTGGATTATTTATTCTAAAAAATGAAGATTTATTAGACTTTTATTCAAAACAATAGCATGTTTAATTAGCATTTATAGTATTCATCTAACGTTTGTGAAATTTATAGAATTTAATATCATAGTATTAAAATTTTGAAGGAGAGTTAGAATATTTTATTTTTATGATGTCATACTTTAAATATAATTCATTATAAGTCTATTTAATATCTTATGTTTATAAATAAAGCTTTATACTATTATTTGAAAAATATATGTATGTACTTTGAAAGAAAGTAAAAAATAGGTGAATAAAAGTTCTTAAGGCCGGCTAGGTATATTCTATTTTTAAGAGAAACAAATATTTATCAAAGATTTTCGAAAAATATTTGTTCTAAAAACTTTTTAAATTAAAGAACACACTAAATTGTTATTCTTTATCTTAAAACTAAAATATAAGAATAAAGAAGAGTGAAGAAAAAATTATAATATTTGATAAGAAGTCTGAATATTTTAATAAGCAGACAGGAAAGAGTAGAAGCAGAGCCAGAAGTAAAAGGAGAGGAGAAGAAGAAAGAAAAGGTTTGAGGGAGGTGAACACAGTGACACCCACGCGTTGGCCCAAATCGTGCGGGCCGCAATATTGCGCTAACGGCTCTGACGATGCGAGATGGCTGCCGCGAATGTGGCGCAACTGAGCGGCAAACGATAGCACACACGAACGAGACCAACGACTCGCGGGGGCGTACAACAAAGAGAGGAAGACAACATCAACCTCAAGATCAACCCCAAACAAGACCCTGCTTTATTTTTGCTCACGGACAATCTCAAACTTTACGTTTTCTCCTCATGCTTCTGTCTTGCCCTTCTCTGTCCATACACATATCATTACAGTGATTTACAAAGCTTTGCTTTAATATAAATTTTATTATTTTCGACAACTATCAATCAGGCACTGCTAGTACCATTTTCTCATCAGAGCGATTCAATATTTTATTCTTCTTCCTTTATAAATTTCTTATTATTTATATTCGTGTTTATTGAAAAAGAGATAGTAAATCTTTTTTTTTATATTTATGGTTTTTAAAAGTAACAGAAAAATTTCATTTTTTCTGTTTTAGTACTAATTTTTAATAATAATGGTCTATATTCTATCAATTAAGTGCAGTATCAATCACTATCTCTATCTCGGTAGTATCTAATTAAAATATACATAATATATTATTAGTTTTCCTTTTGTGCTGTTATGTTGTTTTTTCGGAAACTGGAGTTCAAGTTTTGAAATTTTGCTATGCTTATGACATCTAGCCTTATATGAAAATGAATTTCTGATGGCAATTTTTGCGCGATAAAAACGAATAATTATTATCACAATAAATGTTTATATTATGATTAAGACTTTGCAGACTTAATAGGAACAAAAATGTCCTAATTAGAACAAAATTTCAGTGGGTTAGCTTATATTTGTAGTATTAAAAGTTTAAATTTTTGCTGGAATCGACAATATTTTTTTCTAAGCAAAATAAATCCAAACTGGAAGAGCTTGAACATTAGTTTCCCGATTGAATTTCATGGCGGAAAAAATAAAAGCAAAAAACCGATGAGCATAAAAGAATTACACGAAAAAAAAGCAGTGAACTTTAAAGCAAGCTGGAAATAGGTCCGACGAGCGAGCTCGTATGGGCCCTGGGTTTTTGAGGAGAATCCGTGGAAATTCTGTGAACTCCTACATTTCGTAAGTTCTTTACTTCTCCTATAGATGTATCTTGACGTTCCAAATGCTTGTTACTTAAATTTCTTCTTTGATTTACGAGATTGCAGAATTTTCATTATGTGCTTCGATCTAAAATCAACGTATTTTCAGTCTTTAGCCATTTAGTTCAATCATTTATTTATAGATTAAATTTATCTTGGAAAAACAAAATCTGTTGGCAGTCATTTGAAAAATGTTTTATTTAAAATGCGTATCTTTAATGTAGAAACAATTGATTAAACAAAATAAGAAAATGATGAAGCTTCAGATCCTGCCTTTTTATTTTTCTTATAATCACGTTTATATTACAAAATTTTTAAATATATACAGTATAATATTTGATTATTATTATATTATTATTTATTAAAGAATTAATAATGAGCTTATTGTAAAATTTGTTATCATTTTTTATCAATTTATTAAATTTAAAAATTTTATACATTAGAGCTGTAGAATATGTCGTCAGAAATAATTTTCAACATAACTAACATTTTATTTAAAATGTCGATAATTTGGGGAGAGGGTTTCGTCTATTAGAATGCTATTTCATTTAAGTACTTATTAATTTAAAACCTCAAAATTTAGAATCGCGTATTTTATAATAATTTAGAATTAAACAATTATGAATGTTTACGATTTTGATAGATACTTATGAAAAAGTCAAACAATTCTTATCAATAAATTTTGAATTTCAAGTTTTTATATTTTTTGTTTTACATTTCCAGGTAAATTTTTTATTAGAAACTACAAAAAAAAGTTTTCTTACGAAGATTCATCAAATCTATAGTGGTTCCGAAGGTTTTTATTTATTTTTTATGTGTAGGAAACGTTTTAACTAAAATTTCTTTATACCAGAATGTAGATAAAATTGTATATCGAAAAAATAATATGTCAATCATCAGATGCAGACTCATATTTTAAGTCCACAAAGTACTAAATTCGTTCTCAGAGCAAATCGATAAATTTTTTTGCTTTATATAAAATGAAATTTAGTGCTCAGATCTTACATACACTGAGAAATATATGCTGATTTTAATTACCAGAAAGTTACTAAAAAATAACCATAATTTTTAAATAGTTTACCAGTATTGTATTAGTTGTATTAGAATAGTAATATAGTAAGCTTTATTTGTAAGATATATAACATTAAAGAAGTTGAACCGACGAATTTGCTCCACAACATTGAATTTCAGTAGCTATATGATATTACTATAGATTGACTTATGGGCATTTTTATAATGACAATAAAATCGTAAATTATACTCGAATATTGGTTTCTTTTACTAGAATTTTTATTCAAGAAAATTAAGTAGGCTTTAGCCAAAAATCTTTCTTAGTGAAATAACTAAATTAGTCGTTGTGACGGTATACCTTATACTTAATCAATAATAGTTCAAAAAATTTGAAAATTTGGATTAGAAAATGGCATTAATATAGACAATTCGGATAAACGTGAGGACTAAGAATCGTAATTAGGTCAATAGTACTTGCTACAAATTCTTCGACTTTCTCTGTACAGACATCTGAAACTTGTTAATTGCCATTAAGCAATCAGCGCTTTCAACGCTACGCTATTAAAAGGTTGCTACATTAATAAATTTGATCCTTTTAATACATATATTTTATTTTTTTAATACCAATTCTGATAGGTATAATTTTATTTTATCATTTGAAAAGATACTTGTAATATTAACTTGAAAGGATGATAACTGGAAAAATTATCTTTGTAATTGAGTTCCTAGCGCTCGTAGAAAAGAAAAATTTCAAATTTAGTCGTATAAAAATAGATTGAATGAAGAGAAACCACGACAAAATACGCAAACATCAATAAAAATTCTTCGCAACTATCGTCACGAGGCGAGACTGAAAATACTCCAAATTTACAACAGAGCGAGCTCTTACGTTTTTCTTTTAACATAATAAGCTAATCATAGTAGCTCATATAACAGGATGAAAGAATGAAATGAATTATGTGTACTCGAACGACGTAAGAAGATGAAAATACTTATTACGTTTTAAAGATATAATAAAAAAAAGAAATATTTATTGGAAATTGGATATTTATTAAGACAATATTGACAATATCTGAAATAAAGAAAGAGCTTCCAAGCTTAGTTATGAAAGAGTAGCAGGAATAGAAAACACAGTGTCTTTCTTCTTTTTAAGGGTTTAAGGAATCAGGATGAAACAGGAAAGAGGGATCAGGTGAGAGACGTAGGCCTGGGCGGAAAGTAAGTAGGCAGTTTGTCAGAACAGTTTTCAGGCGAGTCGGTAGTGCGAGGTGGCGATACTCGGGCCAAAATAACTCTACGGCTTTCTAAAAGCGGCGCCGACTAAAAGCCGCGTCGAGAACCACGTCGTCAGTGGGTTAGAAGGCAACTAAGATAACTCGCATGTGACCAATTTTTTCCTCTCCTCGCACTTTTCGAACCACACTAATGTTCCTCTCATTCTTTTACGTTAAATAAGTCTTTTTAATTTTTTCGCTTTTAACGCTCAGTTTGTTACTAATTTTTTTCGAATATCGGACTCTCGGGTTCAATGTATTTTAAATTATGCAAGAAATTCATAAATTTCAATAATTTCTAATTATATCCATTAATTTTATGTTTCCGCAAAGATTATTTATATAGCTTTTATTCCAGAAACTTTGTAGAGTAAAAATCAAAAGTGCTGTTTATTACTATTAATATGGATATTTGAAGTTGCGGTAAAGGCTTGAAAAATAAATAAATGAATGTAAATGTTCTTAATATGTATAAATTAAAGAAATATAGTTTCATTTTTGAATAAAGACCGAATTCATTTATTGTGCCCTTAAATAAAATATATTTTTCAGTTACTATTTTTTTTAAGTTTTCATTCAAGTTAAAGGTAAATAACCATTGTGTTAAAAAGACAGGAAGCTGTAGATATATGAGGTATGTTTGATTTAAAGAATTTTATAACATTTAGAATTTCATATCAATTTTTAAGTAGCCAAATTTATAGAATTTTAATATTGTTTTGAAATATTGTTTTTATCTATAAAATTATTGGCTAAAGTCTAGATATTTATTTATTGAATTTTATTGATTTTTATATTTTACTATTGTTTATCATTATGGTCACTAGTAAAATTTATACGGACAATCAAGATATTCAATAAAAATAATTAATTTAAAAAAAAAAAATAATAGAAAGATAATGTATGTTCAACTGGTACAAAAATGGTCGAAGGGGTAAAAAAATAAAATAAAAGTCAACAACACGCACGAAGCAGGAATTTCGATTAATCTAGAGTGGCTCAGCGCTGACTTAGACGGATGAAGTTTTCTTAGCTTTGGCAATAATTGACGAAATGTTATTTTGTTAATTGTCAAAGTCGAAATGATAAGTGAGTTGTTGGTCGAGCCGAGGGGAGCCGTATTGGCGTATGATTAGAGGAATGTAGCAATAAGACATTTGGCGTGTCATTTGAAAGAAGGAGAGAAAAGTGCGCCGAGCGCTTGTCATGACAGATGATTGCAGCCGACAAGTGCGCGCAGCCCAGAGAATCGGCGGCAGCACCAAAGAAGCTTCGCATTGTTTGTCGATTGTTCAATTCAGCTGGGAGAGGAGATAAATAAGCGAAGAGGAGGCCGGGGGTACAATTGAGGAATGCAGCCTGCGCAGCAGCCGATCGGACAGGTGTCCTTAGATTCTAGCGCTGACAGGGAATATTCGCGTGCTCTTATATATACGCCCGCCCGCGCGCGCGCGCTATCATCGTGTCGCTCTCGCTACTATACATAAATGCACTTGCGATTGCGCTTTGGCAGCTTGCGGCGCTGGCGACAACATGGCATAAAGTAGAGGGAGAGCAAAAGAGAGAAGAAGCTGCCCCGCCGCCGCCAAAGCTGCAGCAGTCGACTGGCCGCGAGAGTCGATCGCTCGTCATGAAAGTTGGGCTCTGTGCGGTGGCGGTGGCGGCGGCGGTGTGGCAGCTTATGCGCCTTCAGCTGGGTGATGGATTTCTTGAGCTAGCTGTGCTGCAGCAGTTGGCAATGATCGGCCGGCCTGCGTGGCTAGTGCAGCCACGGTCATTGATTGCGCCCGCTTTTCTGGCTTGCGCGCCGCTAAAAGCTCAGCTCCTTTTTACATTTTTCAGCGGCCAAGCGCGCGCGCGCGCGCGAGCAGCACCTACCTCCCTTCCGATCAGCTCTAAATCCATAAATTTATTGTGCGCCCTCCTCTGCTTGCTGCCTGCGCAGCCGTCGCTCTCTGCCTCTCTACACTCTCCTGCACTTCTCTACACTGTATTTTAAGAACAAATTTGCTGCGCACCGCTTGCTGCATTATCTGACTCGCGCTCTCGCCTCGCCTCGCCTCGCCTCTTCTTTCAGCTCCGCGCCCATTTTCCCCGCTATCCCATTCTAATTCTTCATTCTTTGCGGCTACCCTAAGCGCGCGGGCTCCTAATGCGGAATAGCCACCCCCACCCCGCAAAGCGCGATTAGCATATAACCTTTAGCGACTTATTATATTCATTCATTCATTCATTCATTCCTCGCGCCAATCTCAATGAACGCATTCTTAACGAAACCTTTCCAACAAGATTTATTTTCCATTTTCGTTTGCCAATAACAGACCTTGCGCACAATAATGGTAAACAAATTATTTTTGTCCCTCGAGCAACTACCTTATTCTATCGTTTCCCTCTTGCATTTTTTACTTTTATTATTCCAAAATATATAGAAATTCATTCTGTTGTATTTCCACCTATCACTCAATAATTCAATTAAACTTTTCTCATCATTAATAGCGATTTTTTTGAAGCAACTAAATTATTACTATTGCCTCAGTAGCATTATATTATTCAACATCCGCTTTCATCAAACAACGATATTTTCAAAGAAAAAAAGTAAAATAAAAATAAATAATTTGAACTGGTCACACTCCCACTTTTAGCGAATCAAACTTAAAATAGAGATTTTAAAAACAAGATTACCGGGCAGTAATTTAAAAAAAGACACATTATAGATAAATCTATTTTCTTAAGCTTTGTCAAAAATACACTGACACTTTTAAACGAATTAAAAACTTTTTTCACTTTATTTAAATTAGTCTAGCTGAACAGATATTTTCAACGTCACGAGCAAATACGATCAGAACAGAAATAAATTTAGAAAATTTAGTTTTTCACTAAAAGATGAGCCTTTGAGAGAGCGAGAGAGCGAGGGAGAGAGAGAGAAATGATGACGTTTTGGCATTGCGGGTGATATGACTTATTTTTTGGATGAATTACGACACAGCAAGTGGTATTAACGAGCTTTTTACAAAAATAAGCCTTAGCTTATTACGTTAGTTTGAACGCATGGTTTTAAAACGTTAAAGTAATTGTTGAAATTAAATTTAATTAAAAATTGACAGATGGAATTTTGGTGGCTCCAAGGGAGAGACAGAAAAGTAGGCGATTCGAGATAGAAACTAGAGCTCGGCTGGTCTACGAGCGGTCGGAGGAAATTCGACCTTGGTTACCGATCAGCTTGAAGTAAATCTAGATATTCATATGCACGTAGCTGGAGGAGAGAGAGAGAGAGAGAGAGAGAGAGGGTGAGAGAGAGAGAGAGAGAGAGAGAGAGAGAGAGAGAGACTAGCTATATAGAAGAATTGTTGGCGCGAGCGCGCAAAATAGTCAGATCGGTCGTTGCTTGCTCACGGAGAAAAACGAATCAGGACTCTTTCGGTGCAGAGGGGCCTATTTTTAGGGGCGACGACGACAAAGACTGCACACGGCCGGAGAGAGAGAGAGAGATAGAGAGCGAGGGAGCTAGCCGAGGCGCGAGCAGCGTATGGACCAGTGGAAAAAGAGAGAGAGAGAGGGAGGGGGGAGGTAGGGAGGAAGAGAGAGAGAGAGGAAGGAAAAGCGAGGAACGAGAAGGGCTCGATGAGCGAGAGAGAGAGAGATAGAGAGCGGCTGAGCGGTTGAGCTGCAATTTGAGAAGCGAGGCTAGAAGGCTCTGCTCTCCGCGCGAGTAGTTGAAACTCGTATTTCAACGTTAGATCAGAGAGAGAGAGAAGTGTTGGTCGGGCGGTCGGGAGCTAATGTTACTTGTTGTATCAGTCTTACACCAGTAGACGGCGACAAAGTCCTTCTCCTTGAGCAGTCGCTCGAGCTGCTTGCTCGTGACCTCCTCGATAACGGGATCCTCCTTGGGCTTTCCAGCGCCGCTGGCGCGCTCCTCGCCGGCCCTGCCGCCACTCGACTCTTTGCCAGAGGCACGAGCAGCCTCAGCGAGCTCCGGCAAACCGCTACCGAGCCACGTCACCAGGAGCAGCAGCAGCAGGACGCACCATCGCCGCCGGCGCTGCTGGTGCTGCTGCCCCCTCGAAGCGTCGTTCGTCGTCGACATCGCCGCACTGACTACTAGCTCGAGCTCCGCGCGAGCCAACCTACCAAGCTCTCTCAAGCTCCCAAGCTTTTACAACGCACCAGGCTATTTTTGCCGAAAGGCAGAGCCTACACAACAAGCGCTCACTCTCTCTCTCTTGCTCTCTCTCGCTCTCTCGCTCTTTCAGAATTACGTGCTCACTCCGACGATGATCTTCCTTGCGCTTGCTCGCTTCTTCTGCCCCCACTGATTGTCCCTGAGACCACACTTCCGCACACGATGCTCGACGCACCTACGCATGGCCCATCGCGATAACCAGCCCCATTCTTTTTAACATACGCCAAGGTCATTCTCCGCTAGCAATGCCTATACCTCTTTCATTATCCTAACATCGGGATACCTAGAACCTTTCATTCCCTTAACATTGTAACAGAAGAAGAAACATTACAAGAGAGCTTAATGACGACAACCTTACTGACCAAAATTCACCAAACTCAACATCACTGATCTTTCATCCCACAATTTATGCTTATGTAAACAGTTACGCAAGCTCATTCCACGCTCCACAATTCTTTCTTCTTTTTAGTCATCTTCATTTAGCTACAGCATGCTTACTTTCTTGTAACAGGTGCAACAACTCTGACGATACGAATTATTGACTTTTTAAGTCCTATTTATTGTCTATTATTTCTCTAACAATGTTTTCCAGATATACAAGACCCAGTTTTTACAAGAATTCTACATTTTTATGAATGACAAATATGAAAATATATTATTTGCGTAATGAAAGGTTTCAAGTAAAAAAAAGAATATAAGTAATATGGAAATCGGCTCCTAATTGATAAAAACAAAGATGTGCCATAATGAATTCATTCATATAAATTTCAAACTTTAATCATTGATATATTTACTGTTTTCATCGATAACCTTTTATAACTTCTCAGATTTCTACGTAGGCACAAAACTAAACCCAATAATTTTCACACATCTCTTTTGAAAAAAGCTTTAAACTATAAAGAAAGCTTTTTAGAGACCAAAACAATTGCTAGTTGGATGGTGCAAGATTCGAGCTATATAAGGTGGATAAAACCTTTCAGCCGCCTGCATTCTCAATTTTTGTAGACTTATTAATGACTAGTATGGTCTAGAATTGTTGTGATAGAAGACAATGCCTTTCCTATTGATCAAGCCTGGCTGTTTTTTTAAAAGTCTGCTTCAGTTACATTATATGTTGACAGTAGAGAGTGAAATTAATT
>UELX01006477.1:0-10797 GCA_900480035.1 Eupelmus urozonus | reverse complement strand
ATGCACTCCATCCCCCCCCCCCCTCCCCTCGATAATCCAATCGCAGTCCCTAATTCTAACCCAGCGACAGAGCCCGAAATTCCCGCCGGTTTGCTGAATAGGGAACGCACGCTCGATCGGCGTCTACCGACACAATGGCCGGCTGCGCGGGCGCGCCAGGAATATACCGTTTGCAGGCATGACGCTTGCACTCCTCCGTCTCTCTCCGCTCCCTCTGTCTCGCTTTTGACTAACGAGATCCGGTTAAGCGATCGTCGATTCGACGTGCCGCGCGCAGGGCGGGCCCGCTCGCTGGGGACGCCGCTCCGAGGGTCGCGAGGTAATGCCGAATTTCCGGCTTAACTTCTTGAGCGGAGACCGAGCGGTCAGTTAGCTTCGCGCTGTTCTGAGTTAGTTCTGTTGGGGTGGGTGGGTGTGTGTGATGACGTCGAGGTGTAGTAGTTGATTGTTAATTGAGTTTAATGAAGGAAAAGGCAAGGTTGTATCAGTGATACTGATTTAGTATTTTCGCAAAACGAAAAAGCTCGGAATCACAGTACGGCAATCCGCCATCACCAAGCCAAAACCCAGCCTTTTTAATCATCCGATAATGCCGCGCGCGAATTGCCCAACAATCGCTTTTCAATTCCGGCGCGCTCTCATTCGAGCCGACATCGTCCACATCGTAAACACAGCCGCACCGCCGCCGCAGCGCGGCAGAAGATTATGGGGTTAAAGTAGCGTAGAAAATCGTCAGAGGGGGGGAGGTTGCGCGATTGCGGCGGATAGCGCGAATGAATTACCGGGCTCCGCGGGCGCAGCCGGAACTTGATAAATTTAATAAATTAGAGCCTTCAAGCCCTCGAATTTATCACGCGGCCCGCTCGGCAGGCTGCGCAGTTGCGTGAGGCTGCGTATCACGTGCGCCTCTCTCGCACTGTCTTTGTCCTGGTTACGCGTGGAATTGAAACGCGAAATTAACGCTTCTTGTTATGCGCTGTGTGTGTGTGATTTGTGCGGAGAAAGTTGGATTGTTGGAGGAGTGGGAGGGTGTTAAGTTGAAGGATTTATTAAATGATTGTGAGTGTTAGTTTTTGAGTCTTGTGAATTTAAGCAGCTGCTGATCTAATATCTTGTACTTTGATATAGTTTTAATCGACTGAAAATAAATATATATAAGTGATAATTCAATCGTGTCATTTATACAAATGCTAATAATTTTTATAGAAACAATGAAACAAAAAATAAGTTAATAATAAGACAAAAAATAGGTTAATAATTATTTTAATTAAATGGCAAATGATTTTTTAGAGTATATTTTTATTTAACTACATTAAATTGTTTGACTAAAAGGCAGATCGAAAAGCGACTTCTCATGTCGACGCTGACAAAAATAACCGGCGACCAGACTAAGGGGAAAAAGCCGTTTCCAGTTAGGAAGCTGCACACCGTAGGAACACCGAAAGTTAGTAACCTTTCTAAGTACCTTATCGATTTCATCGGCTTTTCGCGAAGCTTTGGGCAATGCTTGCCAGAGAATTTCGTGAGGATAACCGGCTGCTAGCGACAGCTTTCCTCGTTTCATTTCGTCACTCGGTAATCCCAAGACGTCCTACGATTTTTATCGTCTTCTTTTTTTAATCTTTTCATTTATATTTGATACACATTATTTGACAGACTCGAAAATAATCCATTCAAACACGAATTTGGAATTTGATCATTTATCTCGTAAGACAAGAGTAAAAAGAATTAAAATTTTTAAGTTTTATACAGTATATAATCTTTTGTAGAAAGTATTATTCGAATTGGCAGCATACAGAGAAAAATAGCTTGAAGCTTTATAAAAATTTTGCTCTAACTAACGTATTTCTCGTTTCTTTTATGTTCTAAATCGATGAATCACCTTGAACAACGAGGTGCACCAACCATACAAAGTATCTCACTATAAACTTCGAATTTCTGAGCGTAGAATCGATGGCACCGAAGGTCCAGGGATAAGCGGAGAGCTGCAGCGTTCGGCATTCGGACTTCGGGGAGAGAAGACTACCCTCCTCAATCAATTTCCTTGGGCCGAATAGTGGGAGCACGCAAGCTGGAGCCAGCAAGAGAGAGAGAGAGAGAGAGAGAGAGACGGTTAAAGGGTTCTCGGGCTGCGTAATGAATTGCTTGTTTAATTAATTACGGGAGGAGCCTTTACCGGAGGGGCGGGGCACAGAATAGGAAAGACGCATCCATCCTCGCGTCGAAGATGCAGGGGAAGTATTTGGCTATCCAAAGCCCACCGCTGGGGACTGGATTTAAATTTTACAGTGTTTTTCGAATTGCCGATTCAAGTTGTGTAAGGGACGAACAAAGCGGATTCCGAAATGGATAATCTTAAGAAACATTATTTTTACAAATTCTAGTGTTTTTTTATTTTCTAACCAAGGTGTCAACAATTTTTTATTTATTTATTTTATTTCCAGTTATATGTTTTAAACATAAAATCATTTGTGTCAATGCTGTTTGCTGAATCAGTTCAAATTTGAAATAGAAAGCTCTTTTCATCTATTTCGCTCCGTAAAGATATTCACAAAGATTACTTCAAAGTCTAGTAGTAAATGAAATAGCTCGTAAATCTAGGACAGAAATAAACGCAGAGCTGGCTTTAAAATCTTTGAGCTAAATAAACCATTTTCCTAAAATGGAGTAACTAGCAAGGCACAACCATTAACATTTCAAGAGCACGCTGAATAAAAGGTTCCGCATTCTTTTTGATCAAAAGAGCTGACTCTGGTTCTTTTGATCTGTTTAATTACTTATTGTTTTAGAAGATTATTCATTGTATTTTTTAATCCGTTTAAAAACTTCTCTAAAATTTAATGATTTAAATTGAGTTGTTCAAAATAAATTAGTTTTAATTTGAAATTATTTACAAAATACTAAATTTTTAAATTTAAAAAAAAAGTAACTGATGAGGTCACTCAAAGTGAACAAAAAGTTAAATGATAAATCATTAAACCTATATTAAATGAAAATTAGCAAGTCAGTGTTAGCTGTAGCTCTGCTTGTAGGCATTTGCCTGCGGTAATAATTTATACGACGTCATCGCATACGAGATGCCGTTATTCATGTGTGCCGCGCGGGCGCAAGAGAGATAGAGAGAGAGAGACGGGAAAATTTTCGGGCGCGCTTTCTCGATAAACCAAGAGTGTCATAAGGGGAGAATTACGAGCGCTGGGTGGTCCGCCCAGATGCGGCGACGGCCAAGACGGCGGATGTGGTCGAAAGCGCGTACTGTGCCCCAAGCTCTATGCGAAAGTATATATCTCTTTTTTGCTCTTTGTCTCGTGCTTTTGTTACATTTTAGTTGAATACTATTTTTAGAATTAGTGAGCTGAAGTGAAAAATTTTTTGTTATAATTTGTCGTAATTGTGAAAAAGTAATAAATATTAGAGATTCTATATAATTGCAGTCATGTAGTATATTTCTTTTAATTAACAAGCTTTAAGTCATTAAATAAACTTTATTATCGTTTATTTATATTTTTTCATACGATAGATGAATCAATAAAATATGAAAAATTAAAAGTTCATTAAATTAAATATTTTATGATAATTTACATCTTGAAGATACACCGACATGACATTTACGAAGAATTTTTTCCTAAATTGTTATTAGTGAATTTTAGAATGTGACACTCTTAACTTTTATGAATAAATTACACTTAATTTCATTCAATTGAAAATACAAAAAAAGTTTAATCACAAATTCCTTTAATCATTCTATTATCAAAAACTTTGGAACCAAAAAAAATTATGCCAAATCATTACTCATAGTACAATTACGCTGCACGCAATCATAATAGTTTCCAAGAAATTGAATATATATATACATACATATAGACTCTTGTGCGCACGCACAATTTCATACACGCACTCCCGCACATACACACACACACATACATACATACACAGTCAAACCAATACATTCACGTAGGCAAAGTGGCGCGTTACTAGCCGTGCATTATGCAGAAATGGGAGGACGTTTAGTCACCCCAAGGGCGGCCCTCGTCGCGTAATTATGTAGCGCGTCGCGCCAAGGTGGCGAACTTATGTAGGCTGCGAGGGAGGACGATATCTCCTTAGTCCGCGGACGGCCCTTTATCAATGCTGGCTGAGCGCTCGCACACCGCACTTTATAAGTAATGGCCATCGCGAGGAGTCGGAAGTTTCTCGCAAAGTCCGCGCCCGCGCGCCTTACGACTCCCGGCAAACCGCACATGAGGCATCGCCGTCGGAAATGAAGAGAAGGGACAAAATGGGGAAAAAGAGTTGTAACTCTCTGAACTTCTTTTGTATTCGTGAACTTTTAAAAAATTTTTAATTTAAGAGTAACTGGTTCAATTGAGTTGACGGCTAAAAGTACAGTTCGATTTTTATTAGAGATTTGTGTTTAATTCAAGACTTATTTATAAAACATTATAGATATATACAAAAAAATTAAAAATATGAAAAACTTTTGAATGTATAAATGAACATTTATAAAATGATAATGCGTATACAAAATTATCTGTAAGTAACAAAATGCACATAAATATCATCAGTAGTATGTGTTTTTAGAAATGACTAAAACTTGAAAATTGATAACCGCATCAAGGATAAAAAAATTATAGGATAATTAAAAGGTTATATAAATACGATATAAGTTAAGGTTTGTAGCATGAGAAGTTTTTTGGATCATCATTCAATATATTTGCAAAATATGAATTTTATATCAATCTCTCTTGAATTTTATTTTTACACAAAATTGATTCTCATGAATATATTCACAAAGATCTGGTTATTTTTAAGTAAATTATACTTGTACATCATATATTACTGTAAAAAGAATCTGGATAGGATGGTATACCCAAGCAAAATGAAATATAATATTTTCAAATATTGTAATCCATCGTGATAATAGAGTAATAATATTGTAGGTAACATTCTTGGCAGTATATGAGTCTTGTTATTTAATAATTATTCATTTTACTTTCTAAGAAAATCGTTTTATTTCTTCTTACTTCGGTACACCGCCTAGTCTAGATTTCTTGCAAAATTATTACTACTTTGATTACTTCTTTGTAATTTGCTGAATAATTGAATGTAACTTCAATATTCATTTAAATAAAATGAAGTATAAATCTTTTATCGTCGTATTCCCTTAGACCATGCACACAACAATATAGTCATACAAATTGTAATCTGAAAAGAAGGCAATGGTCTCGTTTTAACGTTTATAACGTTTTTTATACTCTATTGCTACATGAAACCATACACAATGATGCTCAAACCACTTTTCCTTTTTTTAAATATAAAATTACAAATATTAGTAAGTATAGTTAAAATACTTTTGTAATATAAAAGTATTTCAATATATTTTATCAAATACTTATACTTATACTACTTGTATTTTTTAATAAATACTTAAATACTATTTTTTCAAAGTACTACTCATCATTACTAATGTGTTATATTACTCATTGCATTCTTTTTGTTATAAGTACAAAAATATAATACAACATCGAGCATAAGTAAATTTAAGTAAAAATAATAATGCTTACAGTGATACTCACTGGTCTTGGATCGGGGCTCGCGCGGCCCGTCGACCGTTACCTTGATGGCTTTGGCGTAGGTGGCGACCTGTGGAGGCGACGTCGACACTGTTATCGTCAGTGTGAAGCTTTTCCCTGCAACAATCAAACAAAATTCCAGATAGTTAAATCATTGTCGAAATAGTAATTTTCCAAACAAGCGCGTAAAAATTGATTTTTGAACAAGGTTTGTGATTGTCTGAGTCGAGAATCAGTTATCACACATGTACCGAACCATATATCTTTATGCAATAGGTGCCAATTGCATTTAAGAATTTAGCATTTTAGGTAAATGGCTTTTTCATGCATTTTGTAATATAACCCGAGAGAATAATAGATTTTGCTCCAAAGGATATAATATTTTATCTCTTACTCAACTATAAAGTCACTTGGTAAAAATACATTAGAATTATGTTTTCTTCAATTTGTTCGTGTTTATTACATGTATAATTCAAATAATTCAAGGACCTACTATCAATGACGTACGAACTGACAAACTAATTTCTAATAATTCAGAAATAAAACTATCAAATAAACCAAACCCTTTAAAAATAATTCCAAAAAACAGAAAAGAAAATAACGAGGAGCAACGTAGCTCCATTCCTCTCACTCCAGCCACCAACCGAAAAAAGCTCCGGTAAAGCCATGATAAAGCCCTTACCGATGCCCCGAATTTTCGGCAAACAACGTATATACGAGCGCCGGCTTTTTATCATAATAAAAGGACCGCGCGGCCCGTGCTGCGGACAGATGGTCCGCAGCTGGCGTACACGCTGGCTCTCACCCCTCTCCCGCAGCCTCTCGATACATTACCGTCGAGGCTAACTCGTTTAACGGAGTTTCCGCGCTGATAACCGCGTTACACACAGCGAACTTTCGGCGGACCTCGCGCTACTTGCAGCTCCCCCACCGCTCTGCCTCGTGGACCACCAAATTTTGTTGAGCTCGGACGCCAGTTACAAGGTATGTGTTTTTTTTTGGTGGCTGTGGGTCTTGGGTTGGTGTTTGAGCTTTGGGGAGGCGTGGTTAGAAAGAAAGGAAATTTAATTTTTTTGGAATTTTTCGTCGTCATCACGATAAGAATTTAGTCATTGATTGCATTGTGTGTGAATATGAACTTAATGGATCGTTTGGCAATAGTAACTAGATTTTGATAAAATACGACATTTCACTAAAATTACTTAAAAGTAGATTAAATAGCCAATTATTAGCTGATATACAAATAGTAGTATACACTGTCAAAATTGATCAAAGACGCAACGACCATACGAAAACAATCTCGTTCTTCAAAGACAAAAAAATCTCGCGAATAGTCTAAGACGATAAATACTTCAGAAAGTGCGAGGAGGGAAAAGATAGCGACGGCAGCTCACGCGAGTAAGGCCAGATCAGAAATAATAACGGCGCGAGTGTCGAAGCGGTGGCCACACGGCGGTTCGCCACGCGAGATTCCTCACCACCGCCGCCGTCGGCGAGCCAGCGCACGCCGCCCCGAGTCTGCAGTCACGCTAGTCTATATCTTCGCGGCTTGCCAGGCATCGCTGGGCCAAACTTGCACTTTACGGAGTGGATTTTTTTTAAGCTTGTTCTGGGCAGTATAAAATTAATTTTCTGGCTGATGTGTTGTATCCTTTGCAGAGGATAAAGCTTTGGCGTTTACGCGTTGAGGGATAATTTTTGACAATTGCGAATTTTATATTTTTAGGAATAGTGATAAAAAATCTCGTTTGAAACAATGATCTCAAATAGGTCAGAAGATACAATGAACCAATGCTGCCGCAAGCTTGCGCAAGTGCAACGATTGATAGCTGAATAGCTTTACCAACAATAAATTTCTAATTACGATGCAAAATTAGCATCAAATAAAGCACTATAAATTTACCGTATTAGTTTTTGATTGTGATGATTCATCTGTATCAGTATACAACGAGTGTGTAGCGAAATTGGGTAGCTCAGTTGCAAATAGTTGCTGGTTGGAATTGAGATGATTTTTCGTTAATTTAAATTCAACTATCATAACTTTGGCCCAAATTAATATTTTACAATTCTGAGAAGAGAAAACTAAAACTTCGTTTTTCTAATTTTTTTTTATTATTATTTCTTTTTTTTAGCTTGAGGTAATAAAACGTCACTGTACATCTTATTTTGATCAAGGAAAATCCAAGAAAACAATTTGCAAAATTCGTGAAATTATTAGTACTCTTCGTTTTGAGTATTTAACAAGAATTTGTTTCATTTTCTTTTTTGTTTTAATCCGTGTCAAGAAACTTAAAATCCGTCAATAGAGAAAACATCAATGTATGTCTAGCTTACGTGTGCAGATGTTATTTTAAGTTTATTAATTTACGTAGGAATTCCATTAACTCTAACTTCTACAGATTAAACATCCTATTATTACATCCCAAAATAAAGCCTACTAAAAACACCTCCGTAAAAAAAGAATTTACAATAAAATCTAGTTTCAGCAAACCAATATCTCCTCCTCCAAAAAAACTAAAATCAGAACCCTCGATAAACCCAAAAGGAAAAAAGCACACAATAAAAACAAGCCTCCACCAAAAGTCCATGAAGTGCAGAATATCGAGGCGCGCACGCGTGGGCGCATATTGAAAGCATTTAAAACGCAGAGCGGCGCGGCGCTTTGGACTTTTAATGGCAATCCTTCGGCGACTGGTACCGAGGCTGATACTCTAACAGCGGCGCGCCCGAAGCCAATATAGCGACTTTCGCGCCAGCGCCGGCTGTGTACGACTCTGTATACACGCGCCGGGCAGCACCGACAAAGCCGGCCGCGAGCGCGCGCGAGCCCACGAGAACAGGAGCGAAAACAAGGGGGGGCTGAAAGGGAAAACGCGGAGAAGGCTGGACTGGCTGCGGGCGGAGGGTATAGAGGTGGAGAGTTTGCAAGGAATAGGATCGAAGCGAGACTGATTTGGAAAGTATTCGTTGGCTGGATTAGAGGGTGATGAAGAGATGGGAATTAGTTGGATTGATATTGAATTGATTGGGAGAACGAGTTTTGAGGAAGATGCTGTTGATAATTAGAAATTATGAATAATTGTCTATGAGTAAATATATTGATATAGAAGCCTTGTTAATGGTTTTTTTTTGTTGAGATTTTTGAATTTTGAATTATTATTTAACGAAATATGTCTTACTAAGCTTTTTAATTGAAGAATTAAGAACGAAAAAATCGATATCCTAAATAATTATTTATTGATGATAATGTACGTATGGCGTAAATCGGCAATATTTAATCAAACTTTTACCTTAAGGTAAGACATAAAATTAAACTCAATGAAACAAATTTTGAAAGAAAATATTCTGATCGTACGGAAACAAAGTTGCTAAACTATACTAAAACTATGAACTATAGGAGGCTCTATGTCATCGTTTTTAATATTTCTAATTATATTTCAGTAGTAACAGCGGAGTATAGTAAGACCACGATCATTTGGTGAAATTGATAATTACAAATTGCACCTCCATCATTATAATGATCATATTAGTTATTCTCAATTCTATCAAACACAGTTTTAAAACAAAGAAAAAACCTTCCAAAACCAACAACTACAAAATCCGAAATGACCCCACGCAAAATATCTCGCCTTGAACGAAAGCACGCGGTCCACGCGCGCAGCAGCGGTATGCCAACGTCCGCGTTTCTCTCCTTAACACATCGCCGATCACACGCGGCGGTCGCGCTGGCAAAACGCTCGCTCGTATCAATCCGTCCGAATTCGTCCCGCTCGGACGCGAACAAAAGAGAGACAGAGGGAGAAAGCTAACCCAGCCTCGGCTGTTCCCGCTAATGACGCACAACTGCACACTATACTCTGCGCGCCGCGTCTGCCTATTGATCAATTTCAATTTTACCTCGACGCGGACAGAGAGCGAGAGAGAGAGAGAGAGAAAGAGGAGAGCGCGATTATGAGCCGATCGCGGGCCGAATGCGATATATTGGATTAACCGGGCGGTGCGCGCGTTTCGATGTTAGATTTTTCTTGGATCGCGCTCTCTAGCGTGAAATCGATTTCGAGGGCTCGCTTGGGACGCCGCCGCTGCGGGCTAAAGTCCGCTTTTAACGGCGCCCCGAACGTTAAGCTCATTACGCATGAGAATTGTTGCCGCTCGAAATGGAAATTCGAGTCACGCGCCTGTGTGTGCGTTAAAGTGTGTGGGTGTATGCATGAGTGTATGTGAGTATGTGCATGTGTGTACGAAGCGCATAGAGAGGACAGAGTGAGAGACTAGAAAATTTTGTTAAGCATCGCAGGCTAGATGGCTGAGGTGGAAGGTGCTTTTAGCCTGGATTTATTTTGCCTTCTTTTCGGCGGGGTTCGCGTTTAATGAAAATTTGTTGCTCTTCTGTGGCTTTTTTCAAGCTAATTTGATTCATCAGGTTGATGTGGGCGTATGTTTGTTTTTTAGTGTTTGTATACACCCTTTTGTTATGTGGGAAAAATTTTGAAATTCTTATACTTTTAATGCGGATAAGAATATCATGTTTTTTTTGTTAACATGGCTAAGTCTCATTATAACTCACGATAGTACAAGCTAAAATTGTAATAAATATTTATATTTGTTAAATAACGATAATAGTAGTAAATTAAATTTACATTTATTCAAAGTTCATCGTATTTCGTATTAGCACGTGACACCGCACCGAGCGACTTGGCTTTGTATAAACGAACGATCTCGTTAAAGGGCTTAGGTGGGGTAGCTCGGATATGAAGGTGATCGAGTCTCTTGGAAGGAGATACGGTGTTGATGAGACTGGTATTATATAGTCTGCATAGATACGTAAAGACGCTCAAGAAGATGGGGCCGAAGATAGGGATTTGAGGATGCGGTTTAACATCGATATTGCCAGGCTTCATGGTTTAACACGAACTAGTATGTATCTCGTTTTACTCAAAAGATTTCCGTTTCATTATATGATAGTAAAACGTTTTTTCTTTAATTCGCATACTTCTTTAACGTACAACTCTAACATCTCAGTTTAAAAAAGCAAAAGATCAGGTAGAATGTCACCTTATTCAGTAACAAGCATAAGGACATAAAATGAGTGAAATAAATCACAGATTCTACGTGAGTTTCACTTGTTCAAATTTATAATAATTAATGATGATTCTATTGTTCGCGTGGTGAGGAATTGATGAAAGAAGAAGACTCTGTTGATCTCCACAAACTATCCAATTTA
>UELX01006476.1:0-10799 GCA_900480035.1 Eupelmus urozonus | reverse complement strand
TTTTATTAGAAAAAATAGAAAAATTATTGAAAAAATCAAATAAAAACAAATAAGTGGCCACATTTAAGGTGGGAATACTATATGCACCTCGAGAGTAAAGTCATAATAATTTGCGACTTTACTCCCTTGGTGCATAATGTACTATTACCAATACTTTTATTTTTATCATATTTATTAAAGTATTCCAGATTTTAAAAGTTGTAGATGTTTTCTGGAATACCTTTATTATCAGTTTCTTTGACCACTGAATCTTCTTTAAGCGACATTTCGTGATTATGTGGGTGATAGCGTGGTAAAATTTTCATTTGCTAGATACATAAACGTTTTTAAAATAATATGCTCTTCCAACCTAGAACAAAAATTGAAATAATATTATTACTAAAATTTAATTTCATTACATGTAGTAATATTATAATATTTACAATTATTTTATCAAAAAACTTATAAATGTTATGTTGCATGAAATAATTTATTGTATTAATAATAATAATAATAATAAATCTTCCGTTCAATATATTAAAAATGATGGTTTATATAAGAATCCTGAGACCAATGACATTAGGAATTGAGGCCCCTCCGCTATTCCTTAAATTGAGATTCCTAATAGTAAAACGTAGCTCAAAATTCCAAATGGCGTTTTGTATTATCACAACTGAGTAGACATTTTTCTATTACAAATAGCAGTGGAAGTACAAAATTAAACTTTTTAAAGAAATTCATATTAATATAATAAATAATAATACTCATTTATTCAATGTTATAATATTTATCTATTGTAATTAAAAGTAGACATTTATGTTAAAACGATGAAGTAATCAAACTAAAAATGAAACGTAATTCACAAATGTTTCGTTAGAATTGTATTTAAAAAAAAAAGAAGAAAACGCTAACATCGCAATTTTTACTTCAAATTGAAATCAACTCATATTGACGATTTCTCCGAGTATAAATCAACACTCTAATTTCTAAATCTTTTTATATAGAAAAATTTAATCATTTTAAGTCCACTAACCCCTTATGTAAAATAAATATACATATAAATTTTTATAAAATTTCATAAAATAATTTATGAGGCAACCTAATAAAACCGCTGCCAATTCAGCACGAAGCTTCCTCACAATAATTAATTTATTGTTTCTAAATGTATACTATCCAGTTTAAATATTAAGTATGTTTAAACATATTTTTATTAAAACTTGCAAATGTTATAGGCCTGAACCTGTTAAAAGCTGAAATCGTAGATATATTAACATTTAAAATATTTATTATTATCCAAAAACTATGGATATTTATTCTGTAAGTACGAAAGTTTTTAATATTTTAATATTCTTTAAAAATAATAGAATTACCAGCTGAGAAAAATACAGAACAATATCTTGTAAGTTTTTCAATTATATTTTTTTTAAATTTATTTATTTTTATAGTATACTATTATTTATTGCAGTCCAACAGGCATCATAACCCTAATGCCCAAATTGTTTGCCACCAAGAAATATGGGAAGAGCCGAACTCAAGTTAAACATGAGAGATCTGTGGGAGAAAATACGACGAGTTTCCCTCACAGAATCCTGTCGAAGACTAATAACAACCGAAGCAACAGGAACAACAAATTAACGATGGTGAAGAAAGTGATGATGATGACAGTGATGGTTGCAGCAGTAGCTCGCTCGAGAGCTTGGCGTGTGCCATCAGTTCCACTGTCACCACATCCATCGCCATAAATTCAATGTATAAAAAGAAGAAAATAAATGCTGTAACATTATTTTAACAAAAATTTTAAGCATGAAATTATTATTTGCATATTTTAAGAGAGAGAAAAAGTTCGAAAGTTTGTTCAATGGTTGCATTTTCATCTGTGTACATACCCACGTTATGTATATTCTTGTATACTCAATATATAAAAACACCACAGTGGAGAACTCTATTACTCGTGATTGCGAAAAGTGATTTGTAATTGAGAAATATTCGTATTCTATAACTGCAAAGAAGCTGCTATTTAACAATGATATATTTTAAAGCATACTGCATTTTTAGAGTCATTTCACTAAATATAAAAAAAATTAATAATTATATTTTATCCACCATTTTTAGTATTTAAATTATTCCAAAAAATAAAACTAGAGAAAACAAGACTCACTTTGCTTTTTCCGAAATTATAAAATATTCATCTAGTTCAACTTTATGGCAGTTTGTATTTGAGCAACAGAATTGCATTGTTAAATTATAAGTATTAGCATCACGTACGAATTTTTATAATATTTCGTTGCTCAAATACAAACTGCCAGATAACTTTAAAGAAGTATTTTATTCTAGTTTTACTTATTAGGTGTTTGTTATATATATTATTCGAATTAATTCTTAGAGCGTGGGCATACGTCATTTAGCGTAAAGTCATTGACCAACTTTAGATCAATTTTCTATAAAAAAAAAAAAGATTTTTCAAAATTTCTTACCCCGGCTCTCTAAGAGTTAAAGTAACCGCTCCAAAAGTGGAAATCATTGATTTTGCCATAGGTACGTACATTTTGAAGCCTATTTTGAACAAATTTTGTTCTTATAAATAAAAAATGTAATATAACAATTTTTTATTGTAAAATGAAAAATCAATAATTATTATCAATAGATATTATACGGAAATCCAAAAATTATGCCGTAAATATTAATTGAATCAACTGGAAAATTTGTTTAAAAAAAAAATTAACTTTATTTCTAAAAGTTTCTACAAATGTAGATACTATTTTATTAAGTAAAACTTCAGGAATAGAAATGAAAAGCTATGAAAATTCTATGAAGTTTTATGAAACGTGTCCCAATTTTGTGAGATTTTCATAGTTTTTCACAGTTATTTTTAATTTTTCATAGTTTTTTACAGGCTTTCTTATATTTTTATAGTTTTTCATAGTTTTTTAATATAATATTTTTCTGTCAAGATAAGATATTCTCGAACTGTTAGTAAATTAAAAATAATAAACTAAATCTTAAAAAATGATGTTGGTTTTATAAAGAAATGAATTTTTCAATTTGCTAGAATAGTTACGACCAGATTGTTTAGATATAATTATCTTATTAATGTATGTAGTAGATTTATCTTACTTAATTGAGCTCTTTTTAAACTTTTTGTTGTTAAATAAATTTTTATCATCTTTTTAACTTACAAGTAAATATGCAATCCAAAACTTCATATTATGCGTGCAGCAATAAGATCATTTTCTTAAATGTTTTTTACTTGTATTTTAATATTGTTAATTAAACTCATTTATTTCAGAATAAAAGGAACAGAACTTCTACATTTGTACAAAAAAATATTCATAAGTAAGTAGAGAAAAAATAGGTATAGGCAAAGTAGTTTCGAATAAGTAGAAATTTAAAATAAATAGTATACGCAATGGTATATTACAGCTAATACAGCTAATATGCTTTTATTGCGCTAATGAAAGGTTATAGGCAAGCTATTATTTGAGTTAATATTACGACTACTTTTTCCTGAAAAAAAAACTATTCGCTTTATAAAAAAATATTCGGTTATCATTTCTCATTTCTATATTTAGAAGTAAACTAAAACCGTTAAGTGCTTAATGGCATAAAAAGTTAATTAAAAGATGCATACGTATTCTTTTATTATATTGGCTGCTGTTGGCACGTGGCGTCCAATGAGTTGGCAAAATAAATATGCAATAAAATTGTATACTTTTTATAGTACTATTGCTACAATTGTGTATTACACCTTTTTAGTGTCTGAAGTGTTAGACATTATTTTAGTCGCGGAGAATGCTCAAGAAATATTAATGAATATGATCCAACTTATCAATGTATTAAACGTTTCTCAAAAGAATCTCTGTTTTTTCTTAAAACGAAATAAAATAATTAAATTTATGAATTTATTTTTTGATGATTTAACTTTACCTCAAACACCTACAGAAAAGTCTATACAAAAGAAATTTGACAATCAATCCAGGTAATGTAAAAGTTAATACATATAATAATTAGGCGATTATATTATATACGATTTAATATTATACTTATTTATATTAATACGGCTTTATATTTAGGTATTATTTTATTATTCTTTTTTATTATTTATTTATAAAATCGGATTTATAAGATTGAAGAAATTAATTTATAATTAATAATTTTGTACAGAACACGATACGGAGTTGCACTTATAGCTCAGAACACTAGTATACAGTAAAATCACCGTAAAGCTAAAAATAATGCACAAAATCTAAAATATATGTACAAATGTTTATATTATCTTATAAAATAGTATTACGGTGATCGAAGGGAATATCTTTAATAATGTTTCGCAATTGTGTAACCCTTATTAAATATTTTCGTTGTCGTGTAGATTGTGCAATAATACAAAAAAATTCTTTCTCCCCCGTACTACACACCGTCTTCTTTCCAGCGAAGGTATGAGAAGTTTGGGGGAGGTAAGATCATTTATTGAACTGCGCGTATCTACTTTGTCAGAAAAGTTATATGCTTATTACTTAAAATAAAAAGATATTTTGAAATACATAGAATTTCAAACATTCTCAAGAAATTACAGTGATTCGTAGCGAAAAAAATATGAGTAAAAGATTCGTGAAAAAGACTCGTTTTATGCTTACTCTTAAAAAAAGCCATTGCTGCATTTAATAGCATCAAAGTTCTTAAATATTACAAGCTTGATTAAACTTAATAATATTTTTTTATTTTGCAGAGGAAACTCAATAAAATTATTTATGCTCTATACTGTGTCTGTTACCATATACGTCTACTTACCATTTATTATATCGGACAGGAAAGACCGGGTCTTACCCTACAGGGCATGGAGACCATATACTCTTGAAAATGTCAATAATTACTATTTCGCATATGGACACCTGGTTTGGGCCGTTACTATAGCTGCTATTGGTAATGCTGCTACGGAAACATTAGTTAGCGGATTTATGATGCAAATTTGTGCTCAGTTCGAAATACTTGAAGAGCGTTTCTTACAATTGCCTCAAATTTTAAACGAAATGAGAGAAAATGGAGAATCTGAAAGTAAAGTTTTATCCAAAGAGAAAGAGATAATTGTTAGACTTATACATCATCATTGGCGCATTTTTGAGTGAGTACTTACTTTTATAATTATTTTTCAAAAGAATGTTCAAATATTTATGTTTATCAGTGTTTTGATATTTCTATAACATAAGATTAATTTTAGTAAGTAGGCACAAAACAAAATTCTTGTTGTATTAGAATTGGAATTAAGTCGCGGTACCGTAGAACTAAAAAGAATTCTTTTTTTTTTTAAATAACAAGAATTTTCGATTATTTCTCTAGAATTTTTTTACTACACATTCTGATAAATTTAAAACAAACGATTTTTATCAATGCAGTAATAATAGATTAGTAGTTAGAACAGTAATTATAACCGATAATGCTCAATCAAATATTATGAAATTTATTTTATTTATCAAAATTAAATAAATTCCTTAACAGATAAGATTAAATAATAGTATTATTTACAATAAATATCCGAGTTCTTCGATAAGTCATGTATTTATTTAAAACCATTTACAAACAATAAATTGCACCTTTAGTACAAAAGTAATTCACCTAAAAAGATTTTTTAAATAACGATTTATAACATTTTAGGATAACAGAATTGCTTAATGACATTTTTGTATTCGTTATTTTATCGCAGTTTATTGCAAGTATAACCGTACTATGTGTAAGTACGTACAATCTAGCATTATGTTCAAAACTAGACAACGCATTTTTTTCCATTTCCTTGTACTTGTTTTGTATGCTACTCCAAATATTTTTATATACTTGGTATGCCAACGAAATTACTTTAAAGGTACGTTTATTTAATATATGAGAGTTTCCACAGATTCGTTAAAATTTTAGTAAAAAAAGAATTTTAATGTCACTCATTCTTAACAAGTGTTCATAGATTATATTACCTAATGTTATAAATATAATAATCAACAGAATTAAATTTACGTTTTACATTTTCTTATATGTACGATAATACTCTCCTAAGTCAAAAATAAAAATGAAAGATGAAAAATAAAAATAATAATAAACTAAAAACTAAACAGTTTTTAAGATACGATCACAGTCATCATATTTCGGCGTTGCCACAGTTCAGTTCGCTCATATTTTCAGTTTCAGCTCTTATTTTTTTTAATATTTTTGGAGTCAGATTTTCACTATAGAAATGAGTTAGAATATAATTTAAACAGCCTTGATATACAAGCAATCTGCTCTACTTTTTACAATAAACATTTACACTAATTAGAATTATTGCAGCTGAGTGCTTTGAAGAGTGAACTTTTACTCCAGTTAGAGTGAGTTTTGACTCTAAAAATGTTATACAGTTCATAAAAGTCATTCGTGCCTTAAGTACACGCACAATTCGTTTAAAATATTATAAAAATAAATGAAGACAGGGAAACGAACACTAAACACGACGCAAACAGAAAAATAAGTTGTGATATGATCATTAAAATATATATAAGTATAAATTAGTAATAGGCTAAAAACAAAAAAAAAACATTACAGAAAAGTTAACGTGTCTTATCGCTAGCTTAAAACTAAATAAAGATGGCAGATTTCTTAAGGACGATGGAAAAGCAATCTATAGGAACACACAGCAAATTTTGACGACTTTCAAGTCCAAACTAGTATGATATTTTTATGATTTTATACATGTGTAATAGTATGAAATATTTCTTTTGAGAATCTGTCCTAAGCCACCTAATTTCCTTCTGATCCCGGAGTAATGCAATCGTTCCTTTTAGCACCACGGACTTACCGAAAACTGAAGTTCTGTAGCACTTCTATCTTGCGTTTTAATTTGTCAGGTCCAGATGGGAAAACAATAGAAACGGAATCAGTCGCTTGCACAGCCGCAGAACTTTTTTGGTTGTGTACTGGTGGAAGAATCTCAAACTAAAAAGAATCTTGTTGAACTTTTTGGTGGTCAACTGATCAATGCGTGGTCCATCTCAATGACTTATTTACTCTATTGATCATGCAAATACCGGCTAGATTCAGCGTGTAGATTTTACTAACGATTTTGTTATCTTCCTACAGTTCAGCCTGTGATAAGTGGCCGAAGCCCACCCATGCATCGCTGCGGTAGCCAACTTCAGCTCATCTGCATATATATTAGTAAGTGTAGTATGTCAACAGTCCCTTTCATATGGGCAAATTTATTTTCACATTACTAAATAAATTTCACATTATTTACAGACCAATTATCATGTACCAACACAACGGTTAAAAATTTAGCGTTTTGTGCAGTAAAATCAAGAACTATATAAAACTTATATAAAAATAAAACCACACATACTATATACTTCATCTCTGTTGGAGAATAATTTTTGGTTATTTCTTTTTAATTAAGAATAGTACACAGCAATTTATCTTAATTTAATTATTTGACTTATACGTCTTGTATAATTCTTTGAGTAGTTCAGTAATAAATGCTTTACATATAACAATGTGCTTCGAAAAAGTACATATATTTATGTATCTTTAGAAGATAATTTTAATTACACGAATCATGAGTTAAAAACGCAACTTAATTTTCAACTGTGTAAAAACAGACAGATATCGAAAAAAAACAATTTTTCTAGCATGCTTATTTTATACTGCTTTCTACAGATTTAGTGACCAATAACCATGTATCATTAGAATAATATAAAATTTATTTTAAAAAAAATTATTTTTTGTAAAAAATCCAAATTAAATATTCAAAAACAAATGCTATAACAGAAATCAATATTCCTAATGTGAAAAAGTAAATTAGATTTTCATTCGACAGACCCTGACAAGCTTTAGCATTATTGAAATTACTATTATTTAAAGTTAAGGGTGTCAGTATCACTTCTTCAGTTCCAAAAATATTCTTCTGTAGAAAAATATACTTTCTCATATATTCATCTTCCCAGTATTGTACAAGTCCAGACTGAAACAATCGCATTAAAATTCTATCAAAACGACTCACATACGGTGATTTAGATGAATGCCACATCGTTCTCCAGCTAACAGTTATCGGCTCTTCAACGAAACTCACAATCCATTCATGATTAATCGCCTTCCCAAATTTCTTAGCTATGTAAAGGCCGAAATTTGACTCAATTTCGCAAGCGTTAACTTTATTATCATACTGCAACAACAGCGATATACAGCTGTCAATTTCATTATAATTTCTTAACGTAGCTGCATGTGTCATTAATTTTCGCAAAATTAGGTTCTCACTAACCAGCCCAAGGTTTTTGCTGTAAATGACAACATGAGGTATTATTTTAGATTTGACCAAATCATCCAATGTCTTTAATTTTAAGAAAGTTTTGTGCATTAACAAAGTCTTTATAAGCCCTTCTAGAAGTTTTGCTGATACAGAATAATATATAACAATTAAACTGAAAAAGAAAATCCTTTCAGCATTTTTTCGAGGTAAAGATTTTACTGTAGCGCCGAATATAATTCTAAAGATATTAAGGGATCTCCAAATTTGACTATCAAACTTAAGTAGTTTAGTTGAGATCGCAATAAAAAGTTGTATTAGAATTAAGTTTAATAAAAATACAAAATTGAATAATTTATTTAATTTATAAAAGCCATATTGTTTAACGACTATGTTATCATATAAAGGATGTAAAAATACTCCTGGTTGTACATCATATTTTGACACTAAATGATCACGAACTTCATTAGGGCCGGCAAGGTAATATTGATTTACATAAAAATCAATTGTATCATGAAGAATCACATTTTCTTTGTTTGCTTGTGTAACATTAAATACTTTTAAAATTCTATTACTTGAAATATAACTTGTAACATTGACTGTAAAATTTAAAAACTCTTCTAAAGTCTTAGATATCATGACATCCGAACCTTCCATTAAAGTCCACAAATTATTGGAATTATAATTCTTTTTAACCATTACATATTTTAAATACTCCTCAAATGCTATATTTAATGTAAAAGCATTAAAATTAACTGTTTTTTCATTGAATAGGTTGATAAATTTTGTAAAATTTACTCTTTCATAAGTATTAAAAAATGGGTTATATTGATGGACTAAAATAGGTAATTTAACAACGTCAGATAAATCCGATAATCTATTATTTTCATTTTCAAAAAATTCAATTACTGTAATTTGAAGAAATTTGTATTGCCAAGCAAACTTGAGAAAGTATAAAATATTTGTATTTTTCTTTCGACTCGTGATTAATATGATACATTTTGGTTTTGACATTTTATTGGTATAATTATGCAAAAAGATAACATGATCAATAAGCTCTTGGGTAAGATTTTTACTTTGATTTGAATTGATTAAAATAACTTTCAAGACTTCTTGCTGATAGTTTAATGCTAATGAATCTTTTGTACCATTTGAGTTTCTACCATCGAGTGAAAACATAATAGTGTTTCTACATAAAATTATTGTTGGAAATAACTGAATTATTTTCCTAATGGTAAGCATATGTGAAAAAGAATGAGCATTTTGCGTATCGGAAATTAATATTACTTGTTTCGAGACGTGAATAGCCAATGCATGTATAAAATCGAGCTCTTGATTAGCAATTGTTATTGGTAAATACAAATATAAATAAAGGTACCAAAACATTTTCATAAAATTAATCATTATAAAATGAGGTATGTGAAAATTTAAAATTCCACAATTAAGAATTATTATTATTAATTTTAAATAAACTTAGAAAGAATAGATTTTCAGTTTCTCAAATTCAACTTTTTTACTTTTAAAATTTGGAAGATATTTTGATCTTCAACGAAAGGATGTTGCCACTCTCCTTTTCAAGACTGTTAATAAATCAAATCAAAATTTACATCCTAAGTTCGAAAAGAATATTCCAATACTTGGAACATTTTGTCCACGACGAACATAACTCGGGCTTTTTTACTTTTACATTTTTACCCATACTTATGGCCAACGTAAAACGTGTTAAATCAAATTATCTTTAAAAACTCCTACGTCTACTATACAAAATAAAGAATTGGCTGCACATTTTTCACACATTTTGCTAAACGTGTCGCTTTACTACAATACAATACAATACTTTAACCTGTGTATTTTTACATAAATATTCCTTAACGATTTTCTTACAATACTTTTTGTTCATACATTATTAAGTGAAATGAAAAATGTTAAAAGATTAGAATAGTACTTCGAATAAATTTGTTTTCCAATATTCATGTATCATCAAAACTAATTTATAGCAAACTTTAGCGCACAAAAAAATTTTAGTTTTTTAAAATTTATATTTTTTAGCCCTTCTAGTAAAAATATTTAAAACTCTTTTTTTATGTATTGTGTAGTAAAGTAGAGAACTAAAGTATTGTGTAGTAAAGTAGAGAACTTTTTGTAATTATAAAAACATATATATACTGTTCACTTATTCTAGTGAATATTATTATAGTAAATGTTAACGAATCTGTGGAATTCTATCTATTAATTACCAAGTTATTTTACCTATATTCTTAGAAAATTATTTAATTTGAAAATAACTATATATATATATTTTAAGTTTTTTATTTTTCTTTTCCTTTTGGCAAGTTTTTCCTTTATTAATTCGTTAAAATTATACTTACACTGTTAAAAATTGCATGAATTTTCAAGTAGTTTTCAAGCACACTAGTACTTGAAAATTAATGTAAATGTATACATTAAATTCAATTTAATTTACTTTTACATGAAATTTAAAGTACAGTACTTTGAAATTTAATGTCAAAGTACATGAAATTTAATAGCATGTACATTAAATTTCCACAATACAAAATTTACGATAATA
>UELX01006475.1:0-10803 GCA_900480035.1 Eupelmus urozonus | reverse complement strand
GTTTACTTAATTTGTGTAGATTTTATTTGAAATTTTCCCTTAAGTATGGCGTCTTCACCCAACTTACCTTATGTAAAACTTGTTTTTTATCAATATAAATTTGAATTTTACTTCGATTGTACATAAAATAATTGTTCTTTTAAATTTACTCTGCGTAGTCGTGGTCAATCCAAATACGTGTAGGCGTGAGTCGCAATGAAAATGCGCAATGACTCTCCAGTTTGATTATTCAACTGGTAAAAAACTTTTCTATATAATACTTAACTTGACTTTTGATGACTTTTGATGTATTTAATACTTGTGATATGTTTCATTTTTGTGATATGTTATGGAAAAAAACCTTTTATGTACAGCCTTGAGAAGAGACGTTCGTTAACACGTCCGAAACGTCGGCAGAGGAAAATAAATTTGGATAGTTTGCGGAGATCAAGACGTTGTCTGCTCATTTTCAAAAATAAATTTTCTAATAAAATAAATTTTTTAATAAAAAAACGAAAGTGCTTCGATAGAAAAAAAACTGTGGCTTAAAAAATATTAACTTGCGTTCGAGATGCAATTGAGTGATCAACATATATAAAAATATAACAAAACGGACTTCCAAACATCGCTCTGAAACAACGAGATATTAAAATATAACAATTTATTTTTTATATAAAAAATTTAAATTTACAGTACTAATTTGGTACTAATAGGGTACTAATAAATCTTATGTACAAGTGAAAAACGAGTTTTTTAGCGTAAAAGCAAAATTGTATTTTTGCTTGAGTAATACATAAAATTAAATTATTACCGTTTTTATATAAAAAAATATAGTATATCCTAATTACTATATACCATATACTGTATCCTATATACTATGTTCTGTTTTATAAATCCTGATTCATACAATAACGCTGTCAATAGTTTTATATTATAAAAAAATAATTGTTCGCTGAGAATACGTTATAAAAACCATAAAAATTAATTTATTAATAATAATTTAGAATTTATTTATTAATATTCGTTTCAGCAAAGAATGTATTAATAATTATAGGTACAATCCTAAACAAAAAATAAATAAATATGCTAATTTCCTGAAAAAAATTGGGCTATTTCCCACATTATACAATTAGAAAATTACAGTAAATACAAATATTTTCTTTATTTGTCTTTGAGTCATTTTCTGCTAAGTCATTTTTCAAATCCAAAAATCATAACTGCAGAATATATGCCAGTAAACTGGAATTTTGATCTGAAGTCACTGATCTAACAGAAAATCACGTAGATAGGATTTCTTGAAAGTACATAACGATTTTTTGCATTCGTTATTTACGTAAATTAATGATTCATAATTCTACACAAAAATTACACTTCTTAATATTCTAATTATCATAGATGAATAGAATTTTTACGACGAATTCGATGATATCAATAACTCATTTTCCAAAAAAATGTATATATCGCCTTTTTATATTTGCTCGGCAGCATAGTATCTTAATTTATGAAATCATAGACATTTGTGTCTTCAAGTTTTCAAGATTTAAGCCCTCATCATTGCGCTGTCTAGTAAAGTTTAAGATAAGTTTCTAAGTGCACGCTGCATATTTTGCTTAGTTTTCCAAATCCAATGTTACTCGATGATTATAATACATGTTTTCACGTTTATTCTAGTTGTAAATAGTAACTTGATATGATACATTTATTCGTTATATTTAACAAAGATAAAAGATTATAATTAATGTTTTTAAAATCATTGACAAAATTATGTACAAATTAACTTATGTTGTTGAAATAAAGGGGAAAAGAAGAGAGAGAGAGAGAGAGAGAGAGAGAGAGAGAAAGAGAGAGATTATTGTGTGGAAATAATAAATAGATAAGTAGATACAGATAATTCGAAAAACTAAGACTAATCCAATTAAACCATATAAATGAATAGCACTGCTATAGTCAAAACTAAATTATTTACACTTTCTATATAAGAAGTAATAAATACCTGTAATATTGAGACCTGCAAAAGACTGGAACTCAGCAATTGCCCGATGCATAGTCAGCTCAGATACGATGCCACCATTTGTTGGATTTGATGGAGGTAAATATCCATACTGAGATAAGTATCTCTACAAGAATTAAGAATATATTAGTAACGAAATTAAAAATTCACTAACTTTTTATTTTTTCAAGTTACAGTATTTTCTTTTTTCCAGTGTTAAGAGTGCTCCTCACGAAATTGACAACTCAAGTGCGACATCAGCGCCCTACTCATTTGTTTTTCGTTAATTTAATTATTCATAATATTTTTAAAGCTTATATCAAAGTTTCGCCACCTGTAGAAAGTATTGAAAAACATTTTTAAAAAGGTTCGATGAAATAAGTTAGCGTTAAAAGGCCATATTTCGTCGGACAAAGGGTTCCCCCCCATTAAGATAGGCAAAATGACCCCCATCGCCAAATTTAAATTTTTGTCTAAAAATAGTTTATATATGCAGAAAAAAAAGATTTTAAGCTACGAGTTGCTCCCCCCTTCCACCCTAACTAATCCTAACCTAAAAAAAACGTGTTTATTCAAAAATAATTTTTTTGGGCGTCATACAAAAATCGAAAAAAATTGAGCATATTCTACATAAAAATCCAAATAAAATGCAATTTTTTCAAAAATTTTAAACTGGCAAAAACTAACCTAAAAAAAATAAAAAAATCTTAAAATCCCTCTAAAACGTCGACAAAAATAGCTGCCGCCTCAGAATTTTGTAAAAAGTTGACGATTTATGTTCTTAACACGCCTGAATTTTTTCAAATTTTTTCGCGAGGTGGCGCACCACGCCTTAAAGTTAAAAAAAATGCGTTTTCAAGCTATTTTTACCGTTTTTGGCTTTTTTCTTCTTACCTGATATTATAAACGATAAACCTGATGCCACCATTGGATTCTACGCAAAAAAATACATAAAAAACATGTATAATACTTTGTTTTCATATTTTTAGGTCATCTGCTAGAAAACTAAAACGAAATTTTTTCTCTCTGGCTGCTATGACCATATATCTGGACAACTCACTTTTTCTCTGAGATTTATGAATAGTTACCTAAGAACATTAGTATCAAATATTCAACGTTTTATCTATATTTTTTGGCATAGAATATGCCAACGTAGTCCATTTTTCTATAACTGTCTATAGAAAAATGAATTTCTATAACTGACGGAAAGAGAACAAACCTATTAAGTAGTTCTAGTGTAATTCGTATATACGTATCTGTTTCGTAAAGCCTGTTCCCTTTTCGTCATAAATCTTTAACTCTGTAGATGCTAGACGACAAAATTTTTACAAATGGTTGGTATGACGTGGTTGTGTCTCTAATGGCCATTCCACATTAGGCGCAGAGCGCCGAGAATCGGGTGCCAGATGCTAAGTGAAAAAAAAATTTTTATCCGAAATCTACTGAGTACGTCATCTATGTCAGAAATTACATATTTTCTTCCAGCCATAAATTACGGAATAGAAATCGACATTTCAATAAAATTATAAAAATAATTAAATTATAGGTAATTAATAAGCCAGAAATCTTTTTGAAATCCTAAATACATCCAAAAATATCAAAATTACAATAGTGTCCCAAAATCGATTTTATAAAAGTAGACTTATTTAGGTTGTTATGTAAACGTTGATTGTTCGTGGTAGTCATTTTTAGAAATGGAATAATAATTGATCTTTGACCAACCAGGATGTTACTAGTGATAATTCTTTATTATATTCGACATTTCGGGAGATTTTCGACTCCCCTAATCATGGCTTTTTTATAAATTAACACTAAAAATTACATTCCAAATACGTAGATGTAATTATTTAGGTTGTCTTTTGGGCTCTGGTGTCTCACCAAAGACAGTTATAAAAAAAATACATCAGCATATTGTATGCAAAAAATATATAAAAAAGTAAAATATTTGATACTAATGTTCTTAGGTAACTATTCATAATACAGAGGAAAAGTGAGTTGTCCCGATATATGCTCATAGCAGCCAGAGAGAAAAAAAATTTCGTTTCAGTATTCTACCAGATGACCTAAAAATATTAGAACAAAGTATTTTACATGCTTTTTATGTATTTTTTGCATAGCATCCAATGGCGGCATCAGTTTTATCGCGAATGATGTCTGGTAAAAAGAAAAAAGCCGAAAATGGTTAAAAATAGCTTAAAAACGCGGTTTTTTGAACTTTAAGAGGTGGCGCACCACGCGAAAAAATCTGAAAAAATTCAGGCGTGTTGAAAGCATAAATTATTAATTTTCCACAAAATTCTGAGGCGGCACCTATTTTTTTTGACGTTTTAGAGCGATTTTAAGATCATTTTATGTTTTTTAGGTTGGTTTTTGCCAGTTTAAAATTTTGGAAAACATAATTTAGTTTATTTGCATTTTTATGTAGAATATGCTTCATTTTTTACGATTTTTTTTGTAAGTAATATGACGCTCAAAAAAATTATTTTTGAAAAAACACGTTTTTTGAGGTTAGCATTAGTTAGGGTGTAGGAGGGGAGCAACTATCTTAGAATCTCTTTTTACCGCATATATAAACTAGTTTTAGACAAAAATATTAATTTGGCGATGGGGGTCATTTTGCCTATTTTAATGGGGGGTACCCTTTGTCCGACGAAATATGGCTTTTTAACGCTAATTTATTTCATCAAACCTTTTTAAAAATGTTCTTCAATACTTTCTACAGGTGGCGAAACTTTGATATAAGCTTTAAAAATATAATAAATAATTAAAATTAACGAAAAATAGATTAGTTGTAGGAGGACGCACCAATCGCGGTGAGGAACACTCTTAATATGTTTAATAAATTTTGTTCTGATATTGTTTCCTAACCTCAAAAATTAAAATTTATCGCAACACGTAGTTTAATATGAATGTTTTTGAGAACAAATATTAATTAAAGAAAATGACTCATATAAGGTGGAAAGAAGCTGTTAGTTTTTAAGTATTCTACAGAATATTATTAACAAATTGCATGATAAAATTGAACGTATCAAGAGCGCATGGTGTTTGCTAGTTTTCTAAATAGATAAGAAAACATTAACTAGATTCTTCTTTATTATATTTTATAGTTTTTTTTCTTTTTGTTTTATTTTATAATTTTTTTTTTAAATAATTACTTTTTTATAATAACTTTCATATAATAATCAATTTAATAATTATTTGTCCAACATCAGAATAATTAAATATTTTTTTTAACAAATAAGTCTAAAATTATTTGTTGGCTTTATAATATATACTTTTAAATTCTTTAAAGATTACATTATTTTTTCAGTAGAGATTAGTGTATAATCGTTTTTCATTATTTATTGATTATATTTATCGAAATATTCTATTAGTTATTAATTTATCCCAATGTTAAAATTTTAGAAATGCAAATATTTTATTTTTAATTTAGATTTTATCCTCTGGAGCACAAGTTCTTAGGACTATTAGCTTTCAAAATCCATCAAATACTGGTCAAAGTAAGTATTTTATGTATATTTATATTTTTCCATTTTTTTGCCGCTTGTTTATTTATTTACTTGTTTTTATTTATTTTATAAATTAATATAGAAATCTGTTATGCAGGACTACTCACAATACCTATACAAAATGCAAAGGTACAAACTGTACCAACGATGAAACCTGCTGATCCATTAATGACTAAAACAATTCAACTTACATCAGCTCAAATGGTAAGATTATTAATATTTTACAATATTTTAATACATAAATTAGTAGTAATTTTTTAAGTGAATATTTATTATTTTCAAATTATTTCTTTTAGAAGTAGCTCTTAATCGTATTTAGAATTTTACATTGTAGTAGATTGAAGTAATGTAGTATTGAATAAGGACTATTTTATGCATAATACTTATTTAATTATTATCATTATTACTAGTATTATTATTAGTATTTATGTCTATTTTTAAATATCTAGACTTTTTTAATTTAAAATTTTAGACAATAGTACAAATAATTTATCATTTTTTTGACTTTACATATTATTTTCTTAAATGTACTAAATTAAGTGAAAGATAATGTTTATATAATAAATTTTTATCGCATGTATGACTTTCTATATTCTTTACCTTTCTTGCTTTGCTATTATAGAATGATATAAAACAAGCCATTGTATCACAGCAGCAGCAACAACAGCAGCAACAAAGTGCCAATCAACAACTAATAAAAGATGCTTCAGGCAAAACTTTCATCAGTCCAATCCTTGATCATACGGGAAACCGAAAACGTCAGGATACAGAAGGGAGTGACTTTGTTCCTGAGTAAGAAACGTTTTTCATTTAAAAAATTTTCTACAATTAAACTGTGTTTGAACACTTTTTAACGAATAACACAAAAAGATATCCTTTTAGCAAACGTAGGAAGACAGAGAAAGTAGGGAAAGGTCTTAGACACTTTTCAATGAAAGTTTGTGAAAAAGTTAAAAAGAAAGGTACTACATCCTACAATGAAGTAGCAGATGAGTTAGTGGGAGAATTCACAAATCCAACCCATGCTAACTCATTAACTGATCAGGTTTGTTTTGTAAAATAACCTGACTAATTTATTTATTTATTTTATTATTAAATCTTTTATATTTTTAGCAATACGATCAAAAAAATATTAGAAGAAGAGTTTATGATGCATTAAATGTACTCATGGCAATGAACATCATTTCCAAAGAAAAAAAAGAAATCCGGTGGTTAGGTTTACCTACAAATTCACTCCAAGAATGTATGACATTAGAAAAGGACAAAAAGAAAAAGATTGAGAGAATCAAAGCTAAAACACAACAACTGCACAGAATAATCTTGCAACACATTGCTATAAAAAATTTAGTTGAACGAAATCGTCTTCATGAATCCATCTATGGGCCACCAAAACCAAATTCTGCAATCCAGTTGCCATTTATTATAATAAATACAGATAGAAAAACAGTTGTAAATTGCAGTATATCTAATGACAAGTATGTAACAGCTAGGATCTGTTATATGCATCTGTTCAAATATTCAATTTACAAATTTAATTGATTTATGATTTTTTTCTAGAACTGAGTACCTGTTAAATTTTAATGATAAGTTTGAAATTCACGACGACATTGAAATTTTAAAAGAAATGGGACTAGCCTATGGTAAAAGATATTTTATTATTCTTAAGATATATTTTTCATATAATTTTCTTGTAGTTGTATTAATATTTTATTTTTTCTAAATATTAATTATAATGTTAATATATATTAATTATTGTACATTTTTTTAAAAATAATTTAGGTCTTGATAAAGGAGAGTGCTCAGATGAAAATCTAAATAAAGCCAAAGCAATGGTTCCAAAGGCTCTTGAAAAATATGTTGAACGTAAGTTTAGGAATGTTTTTTTATTTATTGAAACATTTAATTATTTCGATTATCTAATTTTAATTTTTAAATTAGAAATGGCATCTGGAGATTTGGAAAAATTCATACCTGTCTCAATACCAGGACCAAGTACGTCTATTGAAGACATTGAATTGAAAGTTGAAACATCTCGACCGCCATCATCATCGCACACTTCACTTTCAGAGGACGCTCTATCGCCATCGCAGTACTTTTCGGAAGATGATGATGAAGATGAGGAAAGCGAGCAAGAAGACCAAGGAGAAAGTGATATTGAAATGAACTAGCATTTTGTCGAGCTTCTCAAAAGCTAGACTCGCGCTTCGTTTGTCCAAAAGAAAAATATAATTTTTTCAAGAAAAAAGGAAAATGATAAAAAATTACCGACTCTTTCAAAGCGTCGTGAAGATAATGATACCGAAAAAACGGTTATTCGTACATTCGCGTCATCTTTTAGCGTAGAGTCGTAAGTTACAAAAGAAAACTCTGTCGGGTGCGTTACTGATTATGGTGTTTATCGTTATTGCGATTTTTTTTTTTAAAGTATTGCTCAAATACATGACAGTATTACTGTGTACAATTTTGAGTTATTTTTGCAAGATTAATGGCGATGCTTGTATTATGAGGTAGGTAAGAACATGTATAATGAAAAAGGAGAGGTTGATCTTACAAAAGTATGCAGAAGAGTGAAGACTAAAAATTTTATTCACAGAGGATCATGTAGATGTCTTGTGTCTGAGCAATCTACATATATTGTTAAAATCGAATTTCTATATATGGAAGAAAACTAAATCATTGGCATAGATAAAGAATGGATCTTGTGTGAATTTTGCGTCAACTGGGGCCAACCGACAACTTAGAGAAAGAAAGAGAAAAAAAAATAAAGTATAAAAAGTATAGAGAATACAATTTTTTGTTCTATGAGTAGCCCAGAAAGCCTGTTCCTTTTTCTATGATAATTAAGAATGATAAAGACAATTTAAGATAATTAAATTGAATTAGAACTGCAAAACAAAAGCATCAGAATCTTACTAAGTGAATATGCAAAATGACTGATAAAAAAAGCTCAGTGCTGTTTTAATCATGCATCGTCTTACAGGTTTAAGCCTAATATAAGTGTATTATAAATTATAATCTTATAATAATATCTATGATATATGTATAAAATATGATTACTACTCTTTTTCTTATGGTACATTTATATTTCTGTGGTACAAAACAGAACTCAATAAGATAAACAGTGATGCATTTGCCTTGATTTGAAGATTGAAATAAATTGAAATATCATTACAAAATAATATTGTTTATTGATTGATTTTTAAAAGCACATGTATAAAAATTTAGAAAAAAATCATCTTTTGTATGTATAAAGCAGAAATATGCAGCGTTTTTGTTTTGTAAAAATAATCAAATTTAAAATAAAGTATGTCAAAAATACAATAGGCGTTGCAATGTAAAATAATATAATAAATAATATTTTGACTACAGTTTTTTAAATAATATTGAGAAGATAAAGAGATAGTGCTTTATTGTGCGAATGAGAATATTATTTTTAAGTATCTTTTTTATAGTACTTTCTGACTTATTAAACTTTAAGAAATGACTTATTTTTGTGAATGATTATCATACATTTTCGTGAATATGTACATACCTACAATAGGCTACATTATTAAATAAATTGGTATTATTCAAGGTACTAGTTTTACAGTCAATCAAATATTTTACTTTAATTATTCTTTCAATCTTAATATCCATATCAGTTCCATTGTCCAAGTATAAGAAAATAAAAACAAGTATACTTTTCTGAAATGTTGAATTTCTACATTCTCCAATACAAAGAAATTAATACAAATATCTCAATTATCTGATCCTTGTTTAAAATTCATTTAGATTGTGTTGCGTAGATTCATGTTTTGATCTATTTCTGATTTTTATTCTAAATCATCATCATTGAATAAATCGTCAAAATCTAAAACAAGATAAAACAAAATTTTTAAATCTAATATTTAAATATAAATACAGTCTAAAAATTGTGATTGAATAGTGAAATTAAAATATTAGAAAATCAAAAAGGTTAAAAATTGAATAATCACCATTGAAAAAATCAGCGTGAACCGCTTTCTCGTCGCCACCAATGTCAATCATAATTGGCCCTGAACCTCCAGCCTGTAAGTAAAACAATTTTTTTTAAGAAATTGACAAAGATATGAAACTTGTTAACAATTTGATCAATTGTGAATTAAATTTTACAAGCTCTTCCATATTATCTGTGACCATCTCAAAGGCAAGATAGCGTCCGGCACCTTCGGGAAACATTTCGTCGGCTACTAAAGGCGTTGGCTTCATTTCTTTTTTCTTAAATTTAAATTCTGGCTATTCTAAAAGAAAACTAAAATCACGAATTTGAGATTATTAGCTTTTCTTGGTAACTCTTTTAAACAATTGGCATATTAGCTCAATAAAAACACTGAAGGCGGCTGCATTTTCATTTACCACGTGACCATTGCATGTTCAGATTACGGAGATTTCACAATAAAGGGTATGATAGGGTATATGGGTAGTGTACCAGGTCCACTTTCATGAGCGGAACGGTAGACGTGGACCGAGAGCGCGATATTTAAACGTATAATATCTTTTATTGAACAACGATAAAACTGATTAATAAATTTACTAAAGCACTTCCTCTCTGTATTTCTCGGGCTTGAGACTGACGTACAAGGACGGCTGTATTCCAAGTGTTTAGCTTACGAATTCGAACACAACGTAGAATTTAATTTACGTTAATTCAAATAGGTCTCGATGCACCGTCAGAGAAGGTTGAAAACAAACTGATCTTCTAGCCCTACCGCTTTGTCAAATACCTCAGAAAAATGTGAAAGAAAATATAATGCACGCAGTTCTATTCCTATCCCGAAAGTAATTTAAACAACGGGCATTTAAAACAAGGCCCCGAGTTTAATCTAGGGAGGGACGCGTCTGTGTTTTCCCGGCAATAAAACTAAGAAGTCCCGGCAACATTTTATTTAACGTCTAATTCGCGACTGCTTGCCCCTGGAATAACACCAGAACAACTGAGTCCCCCAGAGTCCCGCAGAGACGTAGGACAAATTGTGCGCAAATGGGGCGTACAATTCTCTGGGGAAAGAGGTCAGAGTGTGGACTTCTTCCTCAACCGAGTGGATGACTGCAGACGACTCGCCAGACTGACAGAGAGAGAGAGAGCGAAATGTTATCCTCTCTGTCAGAGCTGTTTTCAGGAGTTGCGGCAACGTGGTATCGCAATAATAAAAACTCCTGGAGAACGTGGTCAGAATTCTGTAGGACGTTCCGCAGCTGGTACGGTGCTAACCGTGGATACCAGCAGCGCCTTACAGCCATTCCACATTATGCGCTTTGCGCTACGCCTCGTGCGCTAAGCCCCTCTATACTTTTAGACCAGCATCC
>UELX01006474.1:0-10803 GCA_900480035.1 Eupelmus urozonus | reverse complement strand
GATATTCTAATTACCATAGATGAATAGAATTTTTTACGACGAATCCGATGATATCAATAACTCATTTTCCAAAAAAATGTAGATAACGCCTTTTTACATTTGCACGGCAGAATAAACCATGTAAAAAGAAGAAAGTACAGCTCGAATATTATAAATTTCAATAAAAACTATTATACCTTCACCAACACTATTTTAACCGGACCTCTAGTTTCAAAATTTTCACCTCAACTGACATACAACACCAGACGTTCAAGATCACATATAATCACGCAGCACTAACGAGCCTACCCCTATGCTTCTCTCTCAGCAACCCTAACTCGAATAATGCAACACCTTCATCAGAAATATGCGCATCTACAAGCAATTTACATATATAAGCAATAAACATATTCCACTTCCGTTTCTGCATAAATACAAAAGTCAGTGACCTCGCGCACTTCCGTATACACGACATGAACACAATACCCATACCCACCCATCACACCAAAGCCCGCGATCGACATCTATTTCATTCGGCTAGAAAGCGCGGGGGCGGAAAATGCATCGCTGGCACAGCTCGCCCGTACAGCTAATGCGCGGAGCGCGCGAACTTTGAATTATGTAAAGGGAATCGATTTAAGGGGTGGAGTGCCGAGGAATAGGAGCGGAGGCTGAGAGAGCTCGGCGGCGCGCGTTTCTTGAGGAAAACAACACTCGGAAGAGGAACTAATGGAATTAATGGCTGTTGTCGGAGGGAGAGCGGAAAGAATGGAGCTTTTGCGGGGAATGAGTTTTGGAGGAAGGAAGAGGAAGAGTCGGATGGGCTGCGTGAGAGGAGTTTTATTGTATCGATGGACCCTCGTTTCCTGTCAGATTTCAGATAGTAGGGCTTGCTTTGGGGAAAATTAGTATGAATTTATTCTTTTTAAATTTAAGGTTTAGAGCTCGGGATTGAAAATTTATTAATGGCTATTTCGTTTTTGTTTAGTGTTATCATGATATTGAAAATATAAAAAATTATGTAGGTATAGAATAGTAGCGCATCTAAAAAATTAGAGCTAATTATCAAATTAATTATAAAAAATAAATTTACATATAATTTAATTATAATGCATAACCAACATTTTTCTACTTCAGCTTATAAAAAAATTCTTTGAAATATTGTAAAGGCGGCAAAAAATAATTTTATAATTTTATTTTCTTACAATTTTTTATTTGTTTTGAAAATTCTTGAGTTTAAAATTTTAAATGCAATAAGTATTGAATTAAAAGTGGACTTTTATTTCCAGAGTTCAAATTGCTAAAGAAATATGCGGCGCCTTTCACCTATTTCTAATACTACTATACTTTTTTCGTACACAAAAGGAACAAAATGAAGAACTGAATAAAAGTTTCAAAATAACCTCTTAAAACTCTTTTAAATTTAAGCAAAAATTCAGCATAGTTTTTATAACACGGATAAAAATAATTTAACTTATTTCGTAAAAAGAAATAGCTATTGAATAAATAGGACAAATTCTTTATTAAAAAATATAAATAATTAAAATTAATTTGGCTTATTTCTGTCCCTAATGTGACATTTGAATGGATTCATGAAAATAAGTGGATATTTAAATAATAAATAAAATAAAACATATATGCCACTCTCGGTTGACATTTGCTTAATATTGAAAACTCAATATTATATATTTAACCGTTTAAATAACCAGCCACAGTATTTATTAAGTTTATTAAGTGTTGTATTTTTATTCAATTATTTTTTTTTATATTTATGTGATTGTATATAATGTAAATAGATATTAAAAACGTTAAATTTAAAAATATTATGAACTGAGTTAAAAACAATATATATTGAAAATTCAAAATTCAAATTGCAAGCGCAGTCGTGCCATGGCATGACATTAGTGTACTTGAAAAAAATATTTCTAAAATTAACAAATCAAAAATTAAGAATGGATTTTTCAATACAGTTGAAGAGGTTCTCAAATCACCGATTATATTCACCTCTAATCGAAAAAACATCCTTAAAGTCGATCACTCAAGTGACACTTATCTCTATCACGATAAGTACCTTCTATTCAGGAATGTCTCCTTTCTCGTGTAAGAATTAAATGGAATCTATCACATTTCCAGGAGATACTTTATCCTTTTATCCCTCTGCGCTTTCATCCCGATTCTTGTATTGATCTCGGTAAAAAGATATTTATTTTATTTAATATATTTATACATCGTCAAATATAATTTGTTATAAAGAATAAACGATCTGGATTATATATAAATAAACATATTACCACCTGTGAAAATAATCTTGGAATTAAACTAATTTGAACTTTAATAGTGCTGCTTAATAAGATTGCTAGTAATAAATACGGCATCTAATTGAAATACGTTATTTTCTTATAAAATATAAATAACCCAATGAAATATATCGTACGTCAGCGTGCGTTCGCATAATTTCTGCTTTCATAAAACTGAATCATTCAAGCTGTCCAGTTAGGGGAGCCGGAAAATTTTCTTGATGCGTCCCTTATCTTCGCAAAAGAACAACTCGCTACAAGGCTCTCAGAGTCCTAAAGTAAGATTAAAACAGCGGAAGGACGAGGGCAGTAAGAAGGTTTTAGTTCTAATAACGGTAAAAAATATTTTATCAAGATTTTCTGCCAGCGTCGTCTGTTTTCATTTTTGAAAATAAGCCAATAATTCTGACTGGATGATTAATTTAACTGGTTAGTTACAAGTTTATGTAATTTTTCGAGTTTTTCTACTTATATAAATTATCTTTTGTAGTATGCATGTTATAAGATTAAACTTTTGGGAGGAATTTGAAATACGCTAATTTTTATCCTACGTAAATATACGTAAATTCTAAATAAAAGATCTAGATCAAAGAATTTCAAAAAGTTTTTACTAAAATTCATGCATTTTTTACTTGCGGCTGTGTTGAAACAGAATCTTTGATCAAAAGTTCATTCACTTCTCCCGCAAATCTTAAACCGCTCTTCGGATTGTCTTGATCACATTTTCTTCAACGTACCGTAAGCTTTTGCTACATTTATTCATGCCAACCCAACCGCCAAATAAAAATACACACTATTATCATAATGAAAAAACAAAATCCACAAACCCACCCCTCAACCCCACCCCAATCCCCTAAATCCTCACCCTCAGCCCTCTCTCAAACAAAAGCCTCCTTGCCCTCAACAAAGAAAACCCTTACATCCTCCCTCTCCCAAAAAGAGCAGCACCGGAATCTCATCCCCAAATCCAACAAAGAAACCATCCTCCCACCTCCCTACATGCATCCTCTCAAAAAAAAAAAAACTACAACCCACCTCCAACAAAGCCCAACTAACACCTCCCAGCCACGCAGGCGAAAAAACGACCGCAGGTGCATTGCACGGGTTCGCAGGTTCTACGAACTTTTTTCCGCGGGGTCGCGGAACGCGCTTAGCTCTCTCAATCGATGCTATCCGAGGTGGCATCGCGCGGCGGGGAGGAAAAATTATTGGGCTCCGCGCGCGGGATAAGGGAATTATATCGTCGCCCGGATGAAATACGGCGCGATGCCGCGAGCGCACGTCTGTTCGCATTAGAAGGCTGGATGGCGCAGGAGAAATTCTGTTCGAAATGTGCTATATGATTATTGCAAATGTGAATTCGAGGGGGGAGGTTTATTGCGCTGTTTACCGGTTGGGAAATTGAGTGGGTATGCATTTTTGATTGTTCATTATGGGGAAGGGGCATGAATATTTTGGTTTTCGGCGGGGGTGGGATGGTTTTTGCGATGGTGTGTGTTAGGAATTAATGAGTAGTCGTTTGTTTTTGTTAATCTGCAGCACAAAAAGTAACGATGTTTCAGGCTATGAGTATCTTCAGTATAATCTTTATTATGTTCTTTATATGTAAAGGGAAGAAATGATCGAATGAATTGAACAAGAAAAGGGTCTTAGGTTTGTTTATTGATAAAAGTATTCGCTTACGGTAGCAAACGGAAAAAAATAATAGGGATAAAAGTAAAAAAGGGCTTCCCTGTACAATATTTTTTTCATTATTTTCATCCTACTTACGCTATATAATTTGTGCCCTTAAAATATTTAATAATTTATGAGAAAATTTTCAAATTTTGCATGAACGCAATATTGCTATAAATAAACATTTATACTAAATTTCTAGAAGGTTTCAAATTTAGTTTCTCAGATACATTTGATCAAAGTTCATTGATTATATATGTTTAGATATGCTGCAACTGAAAAAGTTGACAGAAATTCCAATGCATCTCAAAATACACACTGTGAATCGATCTGAAATTTATAATGAGTGTTGATTTATAGCAATACTACGTTTGTGCAAATTTATTCATATTAGTAAATATTTATGATACAACTTCTTTAATTAAAGTATTATATTAGGCAAAATTGAAAAGACAATTATTGTGGAAATTTTTAACACATTTTTTTTAAGATTTAATTATAATTACAGGGTAATGATCTTTTCAATACCGTGGTATGTCATTTTTAACCGTTCCAATCACAAAAGCCACTATAGTGGTGCTATTATAGTGACTTTTGTAATGAAGAAGGTACCCTTTTATTTGTTATAATTTTTTTATATTTCACATAATTTTCTGAAAATTTTTGTAATTTCAAATAATAAAGGGGTAATATTGCATAATATGAGATTTTATTTATCAAACCATAATTATTTATAATTTTTATAAATAAATGTATATAAATAAAATGTATTTTACTAAATTTACTTCATCATTGAAAGAGTCATGATAACTGATCAGAATTTTGGGCAAAATTAATTTAAGTTTTTAAGAATACTCTTGAAAGATTTCATTTTTATTGACCATCTAGATTTTATGTTATATTCATTCACTTAAATTTCATATTTGACAAATTGAGTGATACGATACCAAACTAGCCGCGGCTAAATAAATTTGTTAGTAAATTTCAACATAAACAGTATACTTTTTGCATTATAAATATTTTTATTACGGGGAAAAATTCTCACAATAACATACCGATCACGTCAAACAAAGAATTACATTTTCAACAAAAAATATAGCGAGAACATTAAACGACGCATACATTTTTCACTCACTAAAACAACCATTTTCCACACTTCATGCATTCCAAACTATCTCGTCATTACGCAATTAACAGCAACAGGCTTCAATTACCTTATCTACAACAGCACTACTGATCAAACATTAAATCTCCGCTCTAATGAGATTTCAATTTAAACTAAAATAACGACCGACAACATCAATTCGATAATTAATCCAACGGCTCCCGACGACCCGGGGGCCTCATAAATAACACCGACAATCGATAAACAGCAAAACCCTTTGAAAATTATAGCCTCCACTCTCCCAGAATCCACACTCCGCGAGAAAAACGGGCCAATAAACCAGACTCCGCTGACACAGGATTTCCATTACTCCGAGCCTATATGACTCATGCAAAACACAGCTCTCTCCCTCTCACTCCCGCGCGCCCGCGTATATATACGCATATATATATACATCTCAAGAAACTCCCAGACACTATCCCTATGCATCATCACACAAAGATATCCCCCGAAAAACAAAAACCTAACGTCAATCATCCATCTTCCCGCGTTCTCGATTCGCACGAGGCTGCCCCTGCTGCCATGCGTGTGTTGTCAGTCTCTGGCATATACACAAAGAGCAGAACGCAAAAGCGAAGTGTACATAAAGACGCGGATGGGAGAGAGCAGCGCGAAAGTGGGGACGAGGTAGATAGCGCGCTGGCGAAAATTGGCATGGTCAGGCGGCTGATTAGGGCGGCTATCGGCGCGGAAGCGATGTTTAATTAACCTTTTGACTTACCCAGATACAGGCGCGCGCGAGACAGCCAGATCACCGCAGCAGCAGCGCAGAAACAGCTGAGGAGACTCGGCCATACTGACGGTTCCTGTTCCGAGGTTTCCGAGGCTGACGGGGATTTCACAGTGTGGTGTGGGGTTCGGTTCCGTTTCTTTGATCTTGTTTAAGGGAGATGAGAGGTTTTGTTGTTTATTGTTTGGTTGTTGGTTTGTTATTTGGTAGTTTATTGTTTGGTTAAGATGGATTGTGCAGAAGTGAAGACGGTAGTGAGTTACCTTTACGTTAGGAACGGAGCACATTGTGGATTCTTCTTAATGTCTGAGGTCGCCGCGCAGGTCGTTCGATCGCGCCAAGTTCGAACGGGTTTGTTCGTTTGGAGGTTTTGGCTGCCGGGTGCAGTGTAGTTTAATTTTGGATCGTTGTGAGAATTTCGAGATTTTAGTAGCTTGCTATGTAAAATCATTTCTCGGTACTATATTTGTCACTCGTAGATGTGCAAATATATTTAAAATTAAATTTCAAGTTTCTTAATTAGAACGTATTTTTTTCTGAGATAATTATTTATCAACTTTTAGAGATATTAAGAATTAAGATGTGTATAGGTACTGTAAAAGAGTATTTTTAGATCAAATAAAACTATAGTTAATTAGTATCAAACAATATTTACAAAACTTAACCATGATTAATAAGAACAAGTAAAAAACATTTCAAAGATAATAATGTTTTATTTAAAGCTTTTATGAATAATGAGTCATTATAAACATTATAGATAGCGCCAAAAACGATGGATCAAAACAAAATAAGTAAATAGGTATAAATAATGATTTGTCTTTGTTATATTTTTTATACTTTTAGTAAGAAAGTTTACAAGCATCAATGTAGTACAGCTACTGGTTGATGTAATCACAGATCTTATCCTTTTTAAAAAAAGCAAAGTTTTTTGGAATTGTTAAAAAAAGTACAATAACATTACTGATATGAAAGTTAACAACTTCACCAATATCACTAAATACATATCTTTTCAACTGTAATATTAAATGCTTAAAGTACCTAATTATTTATTTAGCAGCCTGCTGCATTCTTGAAACGAGCATTAATATCATTCCAGTTTGCAATATCAAAAATTGCCTTCACATAGTCTGGTCGAACATTTTTGTACTGTAAATAATAAGCATGTTCCCATACATCAATACCAAAGAGTGGGATAAGACCCGTTGTTGCCTGCAGTGGATCTTGGTTGGCACAGGTGGTAATTTGGAGTCGCTTTTCTTTTTGATTGTATCCAAGCCAGCCCCAACCAGAGCCTTGAATTCCTACTGTGCTTTCTGACAATCTCTTTTTCATCTCCTCGAAACTGCAAAAGTCTTTTTCAATCTGACTCAAAAGGGCACCTGCAAATAAAATTTTCAGAATATATCTCACGCTCCATTTATTTTCCAAACAATTAGAAAAGAAATATTATTAAAGCTATCTCACCATCTGGTTTCCCGCCACTGGGAGAAAGATTGTTCCAAAAGATAGAGTGATTCAAGTGACCACCACCGTTGAACTTGATCGCCGGAGCCAATGCAATTTGAGTATTCACGTCTCCCTTTGCAACAGCCTCCTTGAGCTTCTCCTCTGCAACGTTGAGATTATTGACATAAGTAGCATGATGCTTGGAGTGGTGCAGCTGCATAATCTCTGCGCAGATTATTGGTTCCAGTGCCCTGTAGTCATAAGGCAATTCCGGCAGAGTGTGCTTGGCCCTAGTAATAGCCTCCTTGCCCCTACTAAAAACAAACATATATTTTCATCACCTCATTCGAGCTACCCAGCTATAGTCCAAAACTACGCCGCTCAGTCTAGGTTAGCAATTACATAATAATTACATTCGATCAGGCAAAGATCGATCAAACTACAGCCAGTAAAAGCAGATAAAGCAAAAATAAATAGTGTACTTACAGGGCGCCGGTAGCGAGCGCACGCCTAGCCGCAAACATGGTTCTTTCTACAACGGTTGAGAAGCGAAAACTACTTGCCGGTGCGAGCGGTGTATTCGAAGCTCCGAAGCTGGTATCGGCTCGATTTTATCGACTCCGTCTCGAGGAGCCGGGCGCTCGACAACAGCTGCGGAAAATATACTGCGCGCGCGTGATGCAAGGAACGAGCCGGAATTGGTGTCTTGTCACGTGGTTTGCGAATTTTCGCAACTGGTTTGCGCGGATTCGAAATTGGCGGAGAAAGAATTTTGCAAAGTTGTATAAATAATGGTAAGAATGTGTACGCCTACAGTCTGATGTGTGAATTTATATTATATTATTATTGAATGGAGCATTTGCATATAGAGGGAAGCGGGAGGGACAGCTGCAAAGTTTTATGTTTTTTTAGGTTTTCATTTTTTTAGAGCATAAAAAAACAAAACGATAGTTTATTAAGTTTATATGTACTTTTAGTTATATTTAAAAGAATATTTCTGCGCACTTTACAGATCATAATTCTTGAACTAAAAAGGGACGTATCAACAAGTCCTATAGAATTTTTTTAGCTAATAGACTTCTAATATTTCTGCAGTTATATATAACATGTAATGACATTAGAAATTAATATTTAATTTAAAACTTTGCTTAAAATAATTTTAAGTGTTAATCGATTAAATTTAATTTTAAAAAATATTTTTCTCACATTTTGAATACAGCGTAACTTAAGGTTTATTTCTGGTTTGATTCTTTGATAAAAATCTACAAATAATTCGACGGAAAAAATTATAAGCGCAAGAAAATATCCACCTACTAATACCAATCTAAGTCTCTTCAAAAGTGTATTTTTCTTGAATTTCCTGCTTTTCATGCGTTTAGAGGCCCTTCTGACTGTTTGTAAGTTTTGCCACTTTTGCGCCAGGCCTGATTCATAGATTCTACGAAAGACTTCTTGAATTCTTTCCACATAGGGTGAAGCTTCTTCCAAAACATATACTTGTAAATTTTTGTTAAAACTAGGTTTCGCTATTTTTGTTATTGCTGAACCATCTACGTCGGTAAGCTTTTTAATTGTAACTCGTGCCTTCGAATCAATCAAAATACATATGGAATTTTTCTTTCTTAGAATGTACTCACAATCATCCATATTTTCAAGCAGAATTGACCTTTCCTTTATGTTCCTCACGTGTTCATCAAAGTCATCAATAAAAACTGTATTAAATAAATTTCTGTTGCTATACACTTTGAGTCGTGATTCATCTATCTCTCTGAATGTTCGAAAAGGTACTTCATCAAAAGCAACTTCAACGTTTACAAGCACTGAATAAAAATTACCGGTTAACGTCATTGACAATGTAATTAAACTAATATATATTATTCTATCAATCAGTTTTGTAGAATATCTAATTGTTGTCCCAAAAAGTATACTAAACACGGCCTGACTTTTAAGTTGTATTTTTAACCATTTCAAATTGTGCAAAATTCGAACAAAACTTACAGCAATTACAAGAGCAAACAAAAATCGAATCATTATGAAAAATGAAATATTTAATTTTCTAATGTATAAAATCGGCACAACGGCTAAAAATTGTGCATCTTCAAATTCAAAAATAACAAAAGATGTATTTGGGATGAACATATTTAGTATCAACGGAGTTATTAATGCATTTATGAGACCTTGCCGAATGAGTTTAGTAGAAACTTTTTGCATACTTTTTAGTGCAGAATCGTTAAGTATAACATAGTGGACGTGGAAGTTGATAAGCTTTAGTGCAAATTCCATTGCAGGGAAATGATTTTCGTCATTGAATACCACTGTTATTTGACCATTATTTTCTTTGATATTGAAGAAAGAATTAAGAAATACAAGTAATGTGAATGGATACTTATTTACGTTGCGCAGTTTATTCGGAAACACTTCACTGTTACTACTAAACGCTGATTCACTAATATAATTATTGTAAAATGGATTTAAGTAATGAATTATACCCGATCTATTCAGTCCTTTTACTTCTATGATTGTAAAATCAAGAAACTTTTTTTGCCAAGAATATTTGAGAACGGTCTCAAATAAAATTTTCTTCTCTAAATTGTTTGTAAAAACAATAATTAAAAACTTTGGTTGTGTAGCATTTAGTGGTTGTATTTTCACAAAAAAATCAATCAAGTTTTTTAAATGATTTATGCTTGATATATTAAATCCGTATTGAATATTAATATTCAAGGTAACATGTCGCGGATCCTTAAAAACTGGTGATGCAAGTGATCGATTGAAACCACTAAACTCCAAATTATTTATGTTAATTATACTAATCGGTGTAACTTCAGCTATTATTTTGAATATAGAATTCGGTATGGCTAAAGATATTTGTTCAGAATCTTGAATGAAGAACGTCACTTGATAAGGTATTATATTTTGCACTATTTGTTGCTTTAAATTTAATAACCAATTTGGAAAGTTCTCTTTACCAATTATAGAAGCTATAAAATAAAAGTAAAAAATAAAAACTTTCAAGAGATGCATAGTAAAAGTGTGCCAGAGTATATAAAAAAATAGTCTAGTTTAACAGTTCTATTTTTAATAAGCTGATATTAATTTCTTAGAAAGTCGATGATCAAGCAAAAAGAGTGGATTGTGATGTAGCAATAGCTGAGATAAATACTGAAATTCTAGTATTGTAAAGAACAATTCAATAGGTTTTGTTGAAACCTATTTAGTATATCGGAAAGCGTAATCTTCAAAATCTATTATTCAATTTTTTCACTAGTTAAATGCACTAAATGTATTTAAATAATTGATTATTGTCACTCTACATTGTTGAAATAAGTAAAAATTATAATCGATCCGCTAGAGGCCAAATATGTTCAAAATAATAGAAAATTCCAAAATCGTTTAATTTTTAAATTTTGAGTTGTTCAAAATTAAATGAATTTGGAGTTTACTATTTTCGACGACTTCAAAAAAAAACCTTGAAGAAATTTATTTTGCACTAGGACTCTTTTAAAAAGTAA
>UELX01006473.1:0-10805 GCA_900480035.1 Eupelmus urozonus | reverse complement strand
TCTACACGATGGTACAGGTTACGTACGTTCAACTATCGGGGCAGTTTTCTTATGTAACCGTGGGCATCCTCCTTTACATTAGTTGTATAAAATTATAATACAAAAATGAAATCAATTGCTCTTTAAGAAAACATTCTAGAAAAGCAATTAGTTGTGATTTATTGAAGTATAATAATTACTGAACAAACTTAGTAAGGACTCTCTAATACATTGTTTCTTTTTCTGTTTTTTAGATTGATTCCTCGTCTGATGTAATTGAAGCAATATGTATTACATCAGTAATTCTGGTCTCCACGATGGAATTTGGAGTGGGATGAAGATCGAAAGATGAGAAAAGTACCGAATCTTCTTCTCACAAAGTTATTTTACTTTAAAGTCTGACCAATTTGACCTAGAAATGAACTATCAAGGACACTTTGAATATAAACTTTTACCTACATTTGGCAGTAAAATATTAAAAAAAAAACTGTTAGTTATCCTTCGAATAAGCTTAAAAATAATATTTAAGATCAATTCCAAAGTTAGCATCTAAATATCTCCAAAAATTATTCAGTTTTATTTTCTGATTTAGTGTATTTAAATAAGTTTATGGGGCATCACATACGTGGTGCCCCTTGTACAGAGCGATTCTTACTAGAAAAATCAAAGTTCTTCTCACAAGATAACAGATTCTAGTTACAGTACAGCCGTATAAGTTCTATAAGACGAGACTTGAGAAGGCTTAATATAAAAAAAAATATAAGTTTTTGAAAATTAAATAATAATCAAAAACAGAGTAACAAGTATATTTTTTTAGCACATATAAAAATGATACCCAGTTTCTTATTTTCGAACACTGTTTTTTAATTCATTTATAAATTTTTCAAATTTCTTGTCATTATTATTTGCAAATCATTCAAAGAATTTGAATTTATTATATACCAAAATTATTGTTATTAAATAATGTAATTCAAATTTTTTAATTTTTGTAATACCATGAGTCAAGAAAAAAAAACAATCTCAAAAGTTTTCACTTTCTATTTGAGATACGTCCATGCTCGATCGATTTTTGACGAACGCATTTGTGTACAGGGCTGTGCACATTCCTACACTTGCTAAAGTTTTTGAAGTCGAAGATGCATGATTACTCAGCTAACGTGCTCGTACAAAAAGTTTTGTCTCGCGGGCGCCACGAGCAAAAAGAGAGGGGCACGAGGATCGTTCGATTCAGACATGCATGCGCGAGTGTGAGTGCGTCTCTATCGTTAGAAGAAAAGTTCAGCCTGACCTTGGAGAAACGAGAAATCGATCGGACCATGCGGGGTGAAAGAACCTCCAAGACTAATTTCTTGAATTCGCTGATATAGTTGTCTTTATTTTCCTGGAAATTTAGCGATTTGCCTTCTAAGAAAATGATTTTCGATGTAATTCATTAAATAGTTGTGAGAAAGGACAAAAGGGATCATTTCTAGAGTACAAAAAATGCTATAAGTCGATTACACTTTATGAATGCTTTATGTTTCGAGAAAGTTGATATAGGACGTTCAGAGAAGTTTAATAATTTGCTTTCAGGTAGCTTTGATTATATGCAGATTGATCATAAAAAGAGCCGTAAAGTAAATATTTCAGTAAAATTCAGCATAGTGATTTTGAGAAAGTAGAAGTATACTTAAGAAAATTTTTATGCTTATTTTAATATTTTATTATCATAGTATGTTACGTATTTATAATGGTTTCACAAAATCTGATTTTTTACTTTTTATAATTGACTGGAATACTTTAAATTATTTAAAAAAATACATTTAACATATGTTAGTATATTAATATAACTATAATCAGAGACAATGTTTGCGATATCGTTGTCATATATAGTGTTGTTTACTCTTGGTAACTAGTGTCTCTTACTGTTTCGTGCTCAGGTTACGTTTTTGCTAGAGAAGTGCATTGAACACAACGAACTTTTCAAGATGAACTTTGACAAATACCTTAGAAGTCCTTGTTAATTCTTCGTTAGTGAATATTTGTGTAAATTTTCAGAAAGTTGTCTAAAATACTTGTAAATTGTTAAAATGGAAGGTTAGATACGTTTCTATATAGAAATATATATAGTTAAGAAATATATACATATTTTGTTGTTTTATATTATAAGACAGCAAATACGTTGAACATTTACGTTAAAAAAATAATAAAAAAAAAAAAATTCTAACACAATAAACAAATATTAAAATCAAGAACATTTAGAATCTTATCACGGTATCTAGCTAAACTGACGTTTCCATTAAAAACTTCACGGACAGGCATTCAAATACTTAGAAGGCAACGACAACCATTAAAAAAAGAGAAAGTATCCGCGAGATCCACGAAACAGATAACGCCGAGCACTCGCTTCCTCGCTTTATCATTGGCATTATTTAAATGAGAACGCGCGGCAACTCCGTAATCTGCGGCGATCGTCTAAGTTTGCGCGCCGAGACCGCCGCGCAGTTACAGCGAGAAAGACTCTCCTCTTTCCCTTCCCTTCTCCTCAGCAGTATAAAAGCGGCCAAAGGGAGAGCAGAAAATGGTTCCTAGGGAGGGAGAGAGAAAGAGAGAGACGTCTGTTTTTGCGCTCGGGCCTGTTTGTGCTGACCACTGCTGGATTTTCCGTCCGGTCATCTTCACCCCCTCGCGCTCGCTTTCTCTCGTCGCCACCCAAAGCTTGTAGATTCGCTTATTGCCCTAAAGCTTCTGTTAACCAGCGCCTCCAAAAATTTTCTCTCTCGCTCTCTCTCACTCTCTTTCTCTCTCATTCGCTCGCTCGCTTCTCTGGTTTTCTCCTCTTTTGACTGTGCCTTGGGCCGTACTCGTTTGCCGTGGTGCTAAATTATTTGCCTTTTATAAATTAGCGATGTTTGCTCACCTCGCGTTTCTCTACGCAGCTCGCGCCAATTATCTTCTTGGGATTATTTATGACTTTAGCTCTTTGAGATAGTGAAGGGGCTTTTTTGATTTTATTTTTTTCTTTCGGCTGCTCTTCGGGCTTTCGTATAATATCCTTTGCGTGTGCGTGCACTTTCGAGGCGGGTAATAGTGAGTTTAAGCAAAAAGTACGTACTGATGGAGAAGGTTCTTGTAGCCAACGGGCTATCTTTGGTATTCAAGAGGGTAGCCGCTATACGAGTATATATGTGCGATGTGTGCTCTGCCGTTAATGGGCTTGATATGGTTATGATGTGTGGCCATTATCAGACAAAGGTTAAAACTTTTTGTTGGCACATTTGTCGCAAAGGCTAAATAGCTAAGTGAATTTCTGTCTGATTATACTTAGCTTTAATCGTGAATTTTAAAATTATAAAATGTATATTTATTATTCCAGTTAATACAGTTCTTATATAGGATTAATTTTAGAGTATTTGTAGTATGAATGAAACGGTAAAATACATTTCATTATTTTAAGAATTTAATTTTATATCATTTTTCTTCCTTATGTTTACATTTTTATACATCAAGGAACTTGTCTTTCGTTAAATCAAAGAAAATGAAATAAAATTTTCAAATATTTAAACTCTAATGCATTCTACCTACATGGCTGACTATATCTACTCATTTCTACTTATATTTATAAAAATACCCTCAACTGTAATCTATAAATCATCTCATTTAACATTTCTAATTTTGCAATAAATACAATCACAACCACACATCAATCCCGAATAACAAATCATTCTCAAAGATCCAAATTAAACGACACACCGACAAAGAAAACTCACAGAGCACTTGCTCAATGCCTCGCTCTCTCATCGCGCAGCACGTGACGCTAGTAAACTCGCGCGCTACACAAGTAAACTCCAAAGTATCCCCGAGACCCGTGCGTTATACATACATCGAGGATCGTCGGCGCAAGAGCGCACAACTGGCGCATAGTTGCGGGACTCTCGGCCGCACGCGTAATTAGGCGAATTACATGTAACAGCTGAACATTAACTCGTAATGTGACCCTTCATTTACTCGGTCATTAGCCGCACCTCTCCGCAGCAGCAGCAGCCTCTCTCCCAAGGGTTAGCGCGCGCACTGGCACTTATCATCCCTTCGTCCATTCGATTCCTCGGCTGCTGCCCTAAGCGTCTCGGGATTCGCGAAACACGCGCCCGGGTGTAACTGTAACGGCGAGCACTTAGGGATGAGAGGGTATCCGTGATTTTGGGGGGCCTCTGTCTTCGGTGAATTAATTTTAGTTTCGGACTTTGTGTCGTGAAGGTGTGGAGGAGTGTCCGATGCTTGTTGAGTTTAGAGGATCGGATGGCGTTGTGTTTTAGAATTCGTTTAGTGCTCGCGAGGAGAAAAGCTGGTATTAGTTTACTTTGAGTTATTTGTGGTTTTATTGAACAGTCATATTTTTGTTAGTGCAGTTATCTTTAATTTTTTTTATATATAGTCTAAAATAGTGGGCAAATGAAAATAGCTATCAGTTATTTTCTGAATAAAAAAATAAATTATTAAAAATAAGAGTGAAATCAGAATATTTAAACGATCACATTCCCCTCGTAAAGCTTTAAATTTCTAATAGTAGAAATTGAATATTATATCCACTTCATTATTAAATCATAATCAACTGCTAAAAGAGGAAATTGTATCATTTAATTTGATACTTGTAATTATTAGTTTAATTTAGATTATTAATATAAAAATTGTTAATTTTTTGAACTTTTTGTAAGAAATAATTGATTATAAGTTTCATAATTTCATCAGTAATGATGCGTTTTTGCAAATCACGACAGATCTACTTAAATAACTTATTTATATACACAGAGGGAAAACACCGAGTGCTTACGGGGAATCTGCAACCTAAAATCCGAAAGTTATCTTAAGAGTTTCAATGTCAAATTACCACGCCAGCTTTGGTCTTATCGTCCTTTCTCGGTAAGCTCTGTGGCAAAAGCTCCCGAAGATATCGACTGTGTATAGGTATCCCTTTCGATACCGAATAAAGATTCGGACTCCCCTTTTCTTTTCTATGAGAATATTTTAGAAACTGTTTATTTTAAACAAAAAGAAATAACATAGGAATACAATTATAATAGATCATTCATACATTATAATAGATAATTAATTATATTAGAATAAAACTCAGATACTGTACTCCTACCTAAATCAAAATTTACTAAAATAAAAAAAAATAAAAGATGCGCTGATATGGCAAGCGCACTAAAGTGGGCACGATCTCGAAAAACATCATTAATCTGAATTTTGATTACCCAAGGCAAGTGAATCTCCAGCAATCGCCTTATAAACACGCTCCGCCGGAAAATTCACGGACAAATACACACGGAAGAAGCGAGCCGTAGGTCGAAAGAGAGTCGGAGGCCCCGGGTATTAATTACTCGAAAATGGCTCCAGCGCATTTCTTTGAGAGGCGGCAGCCAGCTTTACACGTGTGTGTAGACTTGCCAAATACAGGAGGTATCGCAAGCGAGCTTTCAACCTTTCTCCACTCTTGACTCAGTCTGTCTGTTTCTCTCTTGCGGCACTCGCGCGCGGAGCTCTCGACTTGCCCTCGAGAGGCGGTTTTTCCGCCTCTTCTTCGCTTCCTTCTTGCCGCGCCAGCCGTACAAAAGGGAATATTTACAAATATCGCGAGAGCTGCGGCTGTGTTTTCGTACCTTCTCGCTTCTCGCTCTCTCCTTTTTGAGAGGAGGTCGCGCCTCTTTTTTAGCGGCGCGATTTTCGACGTGATGTGTGTGCTTTTCGCCGACGAGCCTTTGATGTGCGAAGAAGAAGGAGAGGCAGGAGGAAAGAAAAGCTGCTGTTAGGAAGTGTATTGTAGGTCTTTGAAGGGGTACACGTACGTTTGAGTGTCGACCTGGAGTGTCAGCCGCTGCCTGTTTTTGGGAATTCTTGGCACACTGTGTAGTAAGACTTATACAAAGAGAAAAAGTATCAAAAATTTGCTGAAAGAAGAAAAGACTTGTAAGGCGCATAAAAAGATGACGAAATTCGTATATTTAGTGCTGCTATCAAAATTTCTTAGATAAATAATTTTCTATCAAAAATATTTGGTTGACAATGATTTTATAAATATATTATTTTACTCTTATACCCTTAATAATTGTTTACTATTTTATCAAATAATATTCTAATCATAAATTTAAATACAAAAATGATAAACGAATTTGTAAAAAATGAATTCTTCTAATAAATCTACATACAAAATTAATCTATGAAATACTTTAACAGTAGACATCAAAATATACTATCAAAATAATTAACTTCGGCAGCGTTGAAGTATCCTAATCACAATATTGAGCAAAGCCCTTTCTATTAATATCCTTAATTATGTTGAACCCGTCCATTCAGAAACTTTTTCGTCATTCTTCACCCCATCCTTCCCAAGTCAATAACCGAATAAACAATTATTTCCAATAATTTTAGTACATTACCTCCATCTTGGCACCTTCATTATCTTTTGCCATTACACTTCCTCCATAAACACATCACACTCACACTTCCAGAATACTATGCTGCGCAAATCGCGATAGTTTGTGGTTTCTTACAACAATTAGCCCCTTCGCTGTGATGCACGCATGCCTTTTTTCCACGTCCTTTTCGAGCCACTAATAGAGCTATTAACGTAACGTGTCTCTTCTCGGAACCGTCTCTGTATTACCATAACAGGACATATCCAGACTCGAGCGTGCGAAGAAAAAAATACTTGGGGTGAATTTTATTGTATTCAACACACGCGCACACACACACGCAAATATACACACACATAAAAGGCTTGTGTAAAAGAGCGGCACTTTTTTATGGCGCAGGGGTCTTTAATTGGTGAAACATCGCTAAGACGCTCGCTGTAATCATTAATATTATAGCAGCCATAATCGCGCCGACGCACGCAACACGCAACTTTTGCGCCAATACACCTTGCGAGTAAACTGCTGTTGTATGTACGCGCGAGTCGAGGGTCAGTTTTTTTATCTTGCTTTTTTGCGGATGATACAGTTACAGGTGATAAATCTTAGAGGCTTCTTTGAACATTAAGATTGCACAATAAGGATTTTGAATCTTAGGACTATTTTTAGGGTGTTTTCTTGATTTTTAAGTATGATAAGAAATATTTCTTTAATTACTAAAAGTGTATTAATAGACCAAGAAGCATAAATATAATTCAATTAATGAAAAATTACATTTAAGAAAAACATTAATTTACACATGATTGTTGGAAAAGTGATTAAGAATAATGGTAGTCTACATAAACAAAAATTATAAATAGCCAAAATCGTTGTAATTGAGTCCTATTTCGATTAGTCTGTTTCCTGTAAAATTCATATTGACGCTATAAATAACGAGTATTTATATAAAGCAAGCTCTAGTTAAAGAATAATCCTATTAATTGTATTTAGTTAACACTATAACAACAACAACATTGATTTCATTTGCTGAAATAAGACAGCATGTTTATGAACAGAAATAAAAAAATCAGACTTTAAGTTTCTTTTTTGCCAACGTCATCGTACAAATACGGGCCCGCATTTATTCGCGTACTTGCCTACATACATATATGCAAATATAAATAGCTTGGTGGTGTACAAACACAAAATCAAATAATTGAAATAAGAAGCTCCGTTGAAGTGCTCGTAGCACGAAAGAAACTTTCAAACTTTTCATGAACGATTTTAAAGATTCAATTTCAGATAAAGACTGTGTAATTACGCCCACCCGTTAGCCTTTGTTCAAAGATTTCTACGAGTCGCGAAAAATATAATCCTTGCTGATCTGTTGCACTGAATTTTAAGTAATGTTGCAATTAATAGCACCATGTGGTGCTTGCTATATGTATTATATATGTATTTCGTTGATAATTAAACTAGAACTCATTAAAATCAATATCTCGGTTAATATAAATACACTCAGAGAAATGTTTTAATTTTTTTCTTTCTACGAATATAAGAAAAATCGCTCAGTAATAATTATCGTTGTAATATACTTAATTTATAAGAAAAATTTCTATTTATAAAGTAAATGTTGGAGCAGGTAATACGTTGGAAAAAATTTTAGTCAATTTTACTTGACCGGAAAAGTGCTTTTAACTTAAATATTTATGTCTTTTTATTCTCTAATAGCTTATTGATTATTAATTTTAAACGAGCACGAGCTTACGAATCATAAACATAAAAACGTGAGATATAAGAATTTATTTAGAATTGCTGAGATTAAAATTCAGTGTGCAAGTCGAACATATGATAAGAATTAAGTATCAATGTGCCTCGGCGTTTTTTTATAAAGGCTTTGAAGATTCAAAGTCTTCTCTGAGCCATACAAATATGAACATACACGTAATAATATTATTCATAAACTAAGTCACTGCACTATTAAAATATATAGCATTTTTACCATAATTTTAATAATTCTATCAAAAAATTTCTTTGTGTGCTTAATCAAATGAAGTGACGTTGCATTTTGTTATACTTGTTGAGAGTTTTCTATACATTTCATTTTTGTCGATCAACTTCCTTCCGTCTTGTACATTTCATTTATACATATATATTATGGAGAGTTTTCTATAGTCCAGAATTCTGCGATTGTATTTGCTGACTCTGCTATTTGGCTCTTTTCTCTATCTTGACCGCTTAAGATATATGCGGGCTCGATGGAACTTGCTGCCTGGGTTCTTTTTTTAACTGCTATCGCATTGTTTTGTTGGTATGCGTCGATAAGAGATAGGGTAGTTATTTTATTTTCTGGCCAGTAAACAACTGTTTTGCTTTCTGATATCAGAGTTTTTGGTCTTTTAAAATTTACGAATAACAGTCAGCGACATTACATTATAATCCAGCGTTTTGAAATGACTATAATTTTTACGCTAGCTTATCCATTATTAAACGAAAACAATATACTTTATTCCAACGTAGCTTCCTCCGAATAATAACAATTTCTCTCGAAAAATCCATACCTCCCAAGAATCCTTCCAGCCATCTCGCAGCATCGTCCGCGAAAAATGTATTCTATAACGACGAAGAGTGCGCGAAGCCGTGGAAAAACAAGCGCGCACTCGGAGTCAAAGTTCGAACCTCCTCCTTTCTGCGCTCGCGTACCTATATACGCACAAGAGGGCTGAGAGCTAGAGCATTTGCATGTGGCGATCAGCCATGCGAAAAGCATGCCCTCGGCGCTACCGGGAGAAAGGGCTGAGGTTCTCCCCAGGCGTGTTAGCGCAAGCGCGCATCGTTTCACACGGATATTGGTATATCCTTTTCTACGACTGTCTCTGTGCTCAATCCTGTATCTGTGTGCGTATGCGTTTTTCACCAGCTGCGGATGAGATTCGGCGAAAACGAGATAGGCGTGTATACGGTTATTGGAATGCTTTCAAGGACGTGAGAGTTTACGATGATTTTGGGTACACAAAATATGAAGCGCTTATTTATTGGTATCTACTTCAAATCGAATAAAATTAAAAATAAATTTTTAAATACTTACTACATTAATAAAATCAGTTATAAAAAAGAAAAAAAATCATTCTCAAAAATTCTTTAACCACATTTATTATTACAATTTCTTCTACTATTCAGTACCAAGACGTATATCATCTACAGTCAAAGAAATTCAGTCTAAATAATACAACTCAGCACTAGTCGACGTGGCAAACTTAAAAGAAAAGCGCGCGCAATTAAGCGTAATCGAATCGACTCGGCTCTTCAAAGATAAAAGGCGCTATTCTGCCTGCAGCCTCAGCACAGCGTCTCGCTTCTTCATTTCGCTTTTAAAGCGGCGAGTTTAGCCGCGCACGCAGGAGGTGAGGGAAAACCGCGAGGGAAGCGTCAACAGATCGGTCAAACAAAATTATAAGTCTATCGCGGCGCCGGCTTTGCTTCTCCTCTCTTCATGGCACAACCTTTTCCCCGGTTAAATAATAATAAATTAACGCAGACGCTGCCGCCTGGAGAGAGTTACTTAAGGCGACTTAACGAATATAGATTAAAAGTTGTTCGTTCGGCTCTCTCTCTCTCTCTCTCTCTCTCTCTCTCTCTCCCTCTCTCTCTCTCGCTTCGTTCTTCGACAGAAATACAGATAGCAAGAGGCAGATTTTCGCGGGGTTGCGCGCGCGGCGTGTTTGTATTTTAATGAGGGGACTATGCTAATCCTTCACGGCACGCCATCATCGCCGCTTTTTCGCCCTTTTCGCGGCCGTCTATGTAGATATTTTTGGGTGCCCCTCTCCCCTTTCTTTTTCTTTGTCTCTCGCGGATTTTAATATCGCACAATGTATTTTCAAATGAGTTATCTATCTAGTTTTATTGTCATTTCAAGCCAAAGAGAAATACACTAACCAAAAAATGCAAATTTTCAGATTTAATTTAAGAAGTGAACAAAATGAAAGATTCCGAAGTTATCAGTATTATAAATTAAAATGTATGAACTTTTAAATTAATTATTGTTTGTATATTTATGAAAATATACAAACAATAATTAATTTTATTTAATTTGAAATTCGTCTCACTAGGGGAGTATCACATCTCCGGATCACAGATCTTGATGAAACTTTGGGATATGTTTTTGGGTACCAAAAAATTAGGAGAGCCAAAGCCGTACGGTCCAATGCTTTGGAAAACTCAATTTATCAATGTTTGTAGTATTATTTTAAGAAAAATATAAAAAATGAGCGATACAAAATTAAAGTAGAAAAAACAAGCTTTAATTTGCTGTTTTCAGAATTAAGAGACTTGATAATTAGAACCAAAGTTATGCTTATTTAAAGTTGACCAAAAAAAATGTTCTGAAAATCAACTAAATTCCTTCGTTCGGAATTTTACAGTTAATAAGTGTATTTTCGTTGCTCAACTTTAAAC
>UELX01006472.1:0-10805 GCA_900480035.1 Eupelmus urozonus | reverse complement strand
CGTTCGGTATAGATGCTAATAACACACTTGGGTACATGCCGCACGAGCGTAGCGAGTTGAGTCTCACTCGTGTCCGTGTGCGTTATTGGCAACTATACCTTACTTGTTAAACAATTGACTATAAAAATTCAAAGTTTTTTGAATAATTTTTTTTTTTTTTTTAATTTAAATAATATTTGAAAAGTTTTGCAATAATTTAACAATTTTTAATGTCAAATAATATACAGTATAAAATTCTCACTTTTTGATTCTTTTACCCAGCACAAAAAGGGCTTGCACATACTCTTGTTAAATAAAATACACTATGTAACGAGAGGGAAAGTTTGCCCCTTTCTGCTGAATATATCAATCTCGTTCATTGAAAAATATCAATTTACAGTTTTTTCTTGCATAAAAATTAAAGTTATCAGTGACATGATTCAAACTGCTACATCTAATTTTTTTTTAAGAGGAAACCAGAAATACACTTTCAATACAGTTTTTTTCTAATAAAAATAAATTTGAACTGCTGTGTTATTGATTAAATTATTTGGAAATTGCATTGTTTAATTTTCTATAAATTCATCTTATAGAGAATTCTGTTCTCATAGAAATTTAATTAACATCCTGCGTTGATTAACTTTCAATAAATGTATTTGTTAGTAGAAATAAACTTTAACTATCGCCAAATTGATTAAATTGTTTGAAAATTAAATTGATTATAAATACATCTTGTAAAAATACTTGGACTAGTAAAAGTTTTATTTGGAATCTGTATTGTGGTTGAATTTTTCATAAAGTATTAAGTAGAACGATTTAAAGTCAATTTATGAAATTAGTAATCTCAAAGCTAACAACGAACAGTTATTTATTAATTGAAAATCAACAATATTACAGACAGTTTTTCATAGTCTACAAACTCATTTCGCACTATACTTCAAGTTTAATATTTCGCTAAAACGCGATTAAATACGCGACATATATTTTAAAAATTCTACAAATAAAATAAAATCTTCTACAAAATAAATAATAAACAAATAATTCACAGCAACAGAAAACAAGATATAATTTATGTAGATCAATAGAGGTCTCCTTTCACAATTCATCCACACGAGCGAACAATAAACTCAATCTATCTGTATACTTCTAGAAAAATAAATGATGCATTTTGCAAAGCATTAATAATTCAAACAGAATTCAAAGCAGCGCGCGTTTTGTGGCGCGAAAAAATTGAGCTTAAAGCGCGAAGATGGTGTTACGGAATTCGAGTCACGTATCAGTAAGGAAATGCAACATCGCGCAGCAAGTTTAACAGTTGCTAAATGCCTTTCCGCCGAGCTGCCCGAAACTTTGAAAGCTCCGCTTTCCTTCCTTGCCTCTGGCACCGCGCTCACCCCTGACATCCACTCCACACCTCGCGCCGTTTCTCATGCTCACTTTATCTGAAATTTACATTCTTTATGAGCTGTGCCGGGAAGTATTTATACATAAATAAGCTAATTATTAAGTTTAATTTATAAATTGAATAATCAATATTTAAGTTTAAAAATAAATTTGTTATTACTAAAATAATTATTGAAAGCCATTTGCGCGATTGTGCATCGTTTTTCATATATAAAATTGAGCCTCAGATATAGTATGTGTGATATCATCTAAATCCACTTCATAGAATTGTACGCTATTTCTTGATTTTTACAAATAGTGCATGCAAAATTAGACCTTAAACACTTTTTAATATTACATAATAAAAATTATGGCATAACTTCATTTTTCAAGATTATTTACAATTTTAAAGAATCAATGTTATATCGAACATAAAAGAAAAATATGCTTATTTACATTTATGTTATCATATTTTGATCTTACTTACAATATCTTAGTATTATCATAAATAATTGATATTATTTCAAAATTAAATTTATATTTTTCTCTGTAAAAGATTTAATTACTTTTATTTTAAACAAGACTATACATTGTCTTCAATTTATCTGATGTCAAATTAATATTATATACTGTAGCGTGAGTTATAAGATAGTTTTGTGCATATAGGAGTCTCAAAGATTTAATATTAATTAGAAACAGTTTACTAAACTGGAAACTGTGGTGCAAAGTTAGTAATCATTTCTAATTCGATTTTAGACTAAATGTTAAACTTTCGCTAAATCAGTTTGGGGATTATGTGGAACTCTGATAACTGCTTTAAGATCATTTTCGCTTTTTATCATACTGCTCATCTCGTGGTTGAAATTATTGCGTTAACGTTTGACAGTACCTTAGAAACTAACCATTCAGAAAATAAAAAAATATTTCGTGGCTAGTTTGAGACACCTACTTTTTTTATTGCACTGCGCGGCATTAACTGCATAATTCAAAAACATCACGCGACTGAATAATTCAAAAACAGCATGCAAAACATCGATCTCGGGCGGGAAATTTAAAATTCTAAGCGCACTATTTTCCCCGTAAATCATACGTGATCACGCCCCTTGACTCTCTTAAAAAGAAAAGCATCAATCACAGCCGCGAGCCATTTTAATTCCAGAAAATCCTATAAACTTTACAGCCGCGAGAAGGCAGCGTCGCCGACCTCAACAAACGCATCCCCTTAAATTCCTCTTCCACCTTCGAGCTCCTTCCGACCCCCCTAGTTTCCGGCCATCCGCACTCTCAGCCATCTTCTCCGGCCGGGCGCACCGTAAACAAGACCCCTGCAGGCCGCAATGTCTTTCGTCTCGCGCGCGCCTTTACGGCGGAGTCAGGAATTTGCATTGTAAACATTGTTCCTCGTGCATTTTTTTTTCTCCCACAGTCTTCCAGCCCTTCTCGCTCGCTCACTTTTATAAAAGCGCCCTTATATTCTTTCTCGCGTGGATATACGTGCGCGCGGCTTTCATTAGACGTTAAGGGGGCGCTTTACGGGGCCGCGAAAGCGTAAAGATGGCCTTATCGTCCGTCTGCATCGCTGCAGCGAACGGCGGCGTTTTACGCTAACGCACGCGTTATTAGCCTTTCGTTGGTGCCATTGTTGCGATAAGATGAGAAAGCGGATATAGCGAAAGTATGCATTTAGAAGGAGGTCTGGATCTTATGAATTAGCGTTTTAAGAATCGATATCTTAGGTGTCAATAAGTTGAGATTTATAATAATATTTATTAAATTTAGATCAGGTGATAGTTGACAATGTTTACTGTAATATTTCAGGATATTTCTTATCCATTATGCACAGGTACTATGTGAATACACCATATGTATTTTTTTATAATTATTGTTTAATATTCCATACGTTTATTTTCATAAAAAGCTTTCTACCATAATAAAAAGTTATTAAAAAGTGCAACTGCAGTTACGCAATAAATGGAAGTGTATGACTTTTTATAATTATTATTATCAATTTATGATTCAAAAACAACGTGATTGCTTTATTATTCGTATTACTTTCGCAATAATAATGATTGCAATTTCTGCCTGGTTTAATAAAAAACAAATTAATACAAACGAAAATTCATACCACTGTAAAAATTAAATAACAAAAATTAAAAAATACCTATACTCATAACTGTTTAAGAATAAAAATAATCTTTTCAATAATTACAAACAAAAACATGCATTTAAACAAGTAAATAAAGAAAATTGCATCATTTCACGCAGCATCTGAAAAATCCCCAGATCAGCTCGTAAATGACATAATCTTCTATCCTCTCTCTCTGTCTCTCCTCTAATCCACACGCTCGACCAGACACCTCAGCATCATCAATGCACCGCTCGTAGCTCCTCATAGCTGTAGCGTGCGTCATACCGGCTATAAACTCGTCGGCAGCGCAGTCAGCTCACGCGGAAAAGCAGCGCTTCGCTCTTCAAGCTGGCGCGCGCGCGTGCGCGTGTACCTCGTAATTTATATCGAGAGCGTAACTCCGAGACTGTGCGGGCTCTTTTTTGCGCCCGAGCGGTTGACAAATCGCCGGGCAATTTCTCCGTTTTGTAATGGACTGGTGCTGCGCCGAGCTCTCCCGATGCGTTCGAGCGGCACGCGCGCAGTGTCGCAAGCCGGCTTTTAAGCTGCCTCTGCAGTCGTGCTGCTGTGCAGATTGGTTGGGGAAATTATTTATCAAGAGCGCTGTTTGAGATGCCGGGAAGTGGTGCGGTGGGAGCGAGAAATATGAGTTTTTGTAAGTGATTGGGGAAGAGAGTGTGGTAAGGTCTGTTTGCATTGTGGTTAATGAAGATTGTTTATAGTAGATAGAGGACATTTTTATTATACAATAAAGTACAAAACTTGTGCCACTTACTTATATGACTTTCAGATGGATAGTATATAATATTATATATAAGAATTATATATAATATTAAAATGAGTTATATAGTCACTTATTGTTAGCTGGAACTAGCGTATAATGCATACATTATAAATATTTGTTAATTATCTTGAATAATTCTACCAGTAGTGAAAAAATACTGAAACTAGTGAACTAAAAGTAGTGTAAAAATGGAAAAAAAAAATTAAGATTATAGTGAATCAGTAATAGTACTATTCAGAAATAGTACTATTAACTATAAACATTGCACTGTACATGATGTCACCTTCACTTCAATTCAATTGTTATTATTCAAATTGTTGACTAATTTACTTCTTGTATACTTGATTCAATTTCTATACAAAGGTCTATTTTTCAGTAGAATGATGTAAATAAAAATTGCAATTGATAAACTGTTTAAACATTAGCGTTATCTTACATCTTTATTTCTGCGTCACCGACAATTATTGGTGTTAATCAGTACCTTATTATAACATTTTTAATGAATATCATTAAAAAAAAGTCACTTAAAATTAGTTTAAAACAAAAATTTTACTAAATACTTTTAAATAATCTAGATTTAAACAATTTTAAACGATTTCTTTCAACTTACGCTTGAAAATTCTCTTCTCTTGCATGAACAAACGATAACTCCTTCCAGGTCAATATTTCGTTATAGACTGCATTTTACTTTCACACTTCTGATCGCGTAACGCGCCTCATGATTATTATACGCGAGCATTTTTTGTACGTGCATGAGCTGTACATACGTACACAGGAAGAGGAATAGAACTTTATTCTGTCGACTATTTTTTTGTGTAGCACACATTCGTTTTGTTTAGGCAAATTTTCGTCGCGCGTGATTGAATTGTTGGGGAACGGATTGTTTACACGTGGGTACGGTTTGTTTTAAAATAGTGATGATAAATCTGTTTTGTGTACAAAAGCGGGATGTGCACTCGATCACGTGGGCTTTTATAACTTGGCGGTGACGATCGAGAATAAATGAAAGTTGCAGTGTTTAAAAATAAAAATAAAATTTTAATTCTTGAAAGTGTTGCTAAAAATAACGAAATTGCTTATAGTTTTAAAGTTGTTTTGCATACGGTTGTTTATTTAAAAATAACTATTTCTATTATTTATTTTGTACAAAAAATTCAAAATAATAAGAGAATTTTTACATTTTTTATTTACATAAAATGATCTACACATATGCGTTGTTGAAAAATTTGTTGCTAGTACAGCGTTGTAAATTCGTTATTTGACGTCATAGGCCCTTCGTACCAGATTTTATTTAAAATATTAAACTTTTACATGGGCAGCATCCATAAAAAGTTATTTCATTTTTGACGCTATGAAAAATTCAATAAATCGAAAGAATGCGTGTCGCGTGGGAGCTTTAAAAAATCCTTTCTCGTAATATTCACAGCTTGTGTAATAAAATCGTGCTAACAACCGGGGACGTACGGTGAAATTAAAACATTTATAACATGATGTTAACCATTAAACCAGAACAAAAACTGTCGAAATGATGATGCGCGGAAGAAAATAATGAAAATTATCTCTTTATTGTTGTTCTTCTTTCTATTTTGAGAACAAACGCACGGTTCTGAAGGCTATGGTAATAGCTAGTTTACTTTGAATTAGTCTTAAAATTTTTCCACATCAAACATAAAATGTATTTTATTAAAAAGTGCTTTTCATTTGTGAAATATTGAATATTTTAATACTTTTTTAAATTAAATTATAAATGTTCATAAAAAGAATACTATATAAAAGATTATCGTGCACTAATAATTGCAGGATCAAAGGTTTTATGAAAGTTGATAAATCTTTTAATGTGGAGTGACATAAAGCAATGACAGTAACATTTATTTAAAATTTTTGATTTTTAACCGATTAAATTATTTAAAAATTTCATGTTATAAAATGACGAACAAGTTCAAATACAAAGAAAGGTACATAAAAATGAATTTTACAAAATTATACCAATAAGCCATTTCTAAAATTATGAATATTTAACTACTGATTTAAGTAAAATATTCTAATTTATAATGTCTATAAATTGTGACATGTACTTTGCAGATTCATAACGGCCATACACATACCATGAACCACAGTCATAAAAATAAAATTGAAAATTCCAAATCCTCCTAAGCTTATCTTTAATTAAAATTCAGTGAAGCAGCGAGCGGCTAGGGACGCATAATACACACACCCCCGAAAGTCGCGCGTCACGCTCGCCCAATTCGTTTTCCGTTCCGGGCTCTCTCGGATTTTCCCGCTTTCTCTCTCGACGCTCGTCTCGCACATACGCACAACCTACATTTCGAAAATGCCAGTCAAACGCGCGTTTCATTTTCGGCCCTCCAGCGGGTGAGACAGACAGCCAGCGCGCTGTTATACAGTCCCGGCTGAAAAGGGAGAGGCAGGGGAGCGGGATTTTAGGAAGGGAGCGAGTTTATGAAACGCAGGCGAGACATATTTTTGCATCCATCATCTCCGGCGATCCGAGAAAGCTGCCGCTGCCGCTGGCCGGTAATTAATCCTCGCGTGTTATTTCTCTCCTTCTCTCTTTCTCTTTCGCGCTTTTTCTTCTGCCTCTGCTGTTTCGCGCGCGTATACGGATTAGTCGGCTTGTTTTGGTTAGGGAAAAACTCGTTTATGGACCAAGAGAAATGTAAAATTACGTCACAGATGTGCCGGGGAATATTGAAAAAGCAAATCATACAGTGTAATCTCATTAAATGGCCGCGCTCTCGCGAAACGCCGAGCTCCAGTACATTTAACTTTTCAGTTAGTTACCTGCACTTGAGCGGCTTTTCGCTTTGTTTGAATTCTTTGCGTATGTATAGAGAAGGAATTAAAGGAAAATATTGCTAATTGTCCCTTAACGAGCGCCGGGAGAGGCTTATTAAATTACAAGGCATCATAATCTTGTGAAATATGGACTGCAGATGCATTTAGTCTCTTTATTACATTTTCTACCTTGTTACTGACGTATGTAAGTAAAACGAATCATTTTTTGTGTTTAAATTTTTTGCAAGTTTAAAATAGATGTTTGCCTCTTAAAGATTTTAAGATCAATACATGGAAGAATTTTCCGAACTATGTATTTAATAAAAATACCGTCTTGTTATATTCGCATTTGAACTATAAAATAAAAGTCTTGTATTGAAAAGGATTCTCAGTTATCTCTCAACTTTGTAATTTAGAAAAAGAATATTTAATAAATCGAAGACGACGTTTATGTCGGGTAAATCCAATTTCAATAAAAAATTTTTAATGAAATATTCCAATCTACTTTTATTGCTCTGGCAAAATACGCGTATCTCTCTGAAATCGTAAAACCGAAAGAAATGTTATCGAACAGGTATTTCCCTTCAAACTGCCGGCTCACCAATTCGAAAAAATTCTATAAAAACCAGCTCCCTATCCATAACAGAGTTACAATTAGAGTGCAACCGAATTAAAAAAAAAGCAGCCAACGATAGCGATCCGCAGTAAAAGAGACGAAGGGAAAAAGTAAGCCCCGGCTAGATAAATAGATAAATAACGAGGAAGGGAAAGCGAACGAGGCGGAGGTCGAAAGACAATGGACGTCTCCCGCGCGGGCGCGTGTGTGTATGTGTACGCTCTCAGCAGCAAAACTAAAAAGCCGGGCCAATTTCGTCCAACGATTTATTGGATTTTCCAACCCTGCTGCTTCTCTCTCTCTCTCTCTCTCTCGCGCGCTCTTTCTTCTTCGTTTTTGCTTTCTTCGACGGTGATGGTGAGGGCGGCAGCAAAAAGCGAGTGAGCGACGTGGATGGCATGCGCGAGCTGTCGCGAAATAAAAAGAAACGCCAGGCCAGATCGAACTACGCGCCAGGAAAGACTAATGAATTTCCGTATATCCCAGAGCAAGCGAGCGTTAATTACGAGGAGAATCCCGGACTCCTCCCTTCTTGCGATTGATTTGAAGGGAACGGCTGCAGCTATTTCCTTTTCACCCTCTCGCTCTGCACGTATGCATGAAAATTATTACCTGAGCGATTAATGGGATTTTTCTTTCGAAGGCAAAAAGGAAAGTGGGCATTGTGAAGTGGCAGAGGATTTGGTATTGCTTCCAGATCGATTTCTGGCGTGATTTAGAGTAAAATGTAACGATGGTTCATGAGCGATTGATATGATGTTAAAGTGATCGCAATTGTTTCTACTTAAATTTGGTTTAATTTGTTTAAAGGAATATTACTGTTTATCTGAAATTCATAATATCTTTGACAAGTTGAGTTTATTTTATACTTTTATTATTTTTATTCAAGAATGCATGGACTCGTTGTAATAAGTATGCTCCTTCAGAACGTTATAAAAATTTTCTAAAGTGCATGCTTTTCTAAACAAGACATTAAAACAAACATAGGCACTCTTGAATTAAAGAAAAGAGTCGACTATCTTAAACGCAAATAAGAAAGTTAAAGCGAAAACGGGATAAAAGTTTGCAGGTTTACATGCATAATACCTACCCCACAAAAATACATACCAAGTGCAATGGAATGCATCTCACGCCGTAAGTAGATACGTCCCGGGTCTGGTAAGCCGCGCGCATTACTACTCCCCGAGTACATACATTCATTTTACGGATACACGAAACATCGCTTCGACTTCTCCGCGTGCACTCACGAAGATTACTTCTTTTTTTAATTCACGCACGTCTCGTCTACGTGCTGACGTTCGTTCCCGTAGAGAGAAAAAAAAAACTAGACTTACCACAAACTTTGTACGTACCCCAAATACCTAGTTTTGCATTTTTTCTCGCCTTCTAGCACGGCGACGGACGCACACGGGGGATTAATTATCGATAACAAGCTGAATGGGATTAATTATCCCGGCAGCGCCCAGCGGAATGAGCGAAACTCGAGCGCTCGCGCGTGAAGCATCGATCGGGCCGCGACCTGGTTTTACAAGCCCGAGCTTGTCGGTTTTTTCGCCTCTGCCGCGCTTGACTGACGGAGAAACTCGAGGTTCGAGGAATCTTGAATAAACGAAGCTTGGAGTTTAGGCCCCCGGGCAATCTCGGCTTTTTATTACTATATATTGGGAATGGCGTCTTTTATTTGAGATATGAAAATTATTAATGATTTAAATAGAATTGCAGACGAATGTTTCCTTTTTCAACGTCTCTTAAAATGTTACATTATGGACGTACGTGTTGCTTTTTTTTAAACGACATTGCCTTTTTTAAATTAATAAGTGATAGCTACAGAATTGAGGCGTGAAATTAGCAAGAATTTACAACTTTGTAATAATTTTAAATCTGTAGCTAAAGTTTTAATATATCAAATACAATGAATGAACCATGCGTTGTTTCATTCTTTTTGCATTTATTCGAATATTCAAAAGGCATCAAATGAAATAAATTTAAAAGATAAGTTCAATTGTCAGCGTTTACTTCATATTTTTATTTAGAATAAATATCATGGAACCGCTCATTTTCCCGTATTGAAAACAAAAAACATCAGCAAAACGAACAGCCGGCAAAAATTGCGATCAATTAAAAGAGAAATTTCATCTCCCTCGATTTGGCATTCCGTTGAAACTCCAAACCTCCCCTACATCCTCCCTACCTCCCCTCGCCCCTCTACTATCAATTTTTACAATCAGCTAATAACTCACGGATTCACCCGTCAATCCGACGTATTTCTCAATTAAATACCGCGCGCACAGCAGCGAAAAGATAACAAGCGGGCGCGAGCGTAAATGAAGTTGAAAATCGTACTGCGATACCACACCGCGCTGGAATAAAAAAAAACGACGAAACCAGCCCCACGCGCGTATCGTTTACCCCGACAATAAAAGAATTATCAGTTTGAATAATGTTATTGGGGCAGCGGGCGTGCATCATCGGGCATTTTTGCATGGCCGTGCGTACGTGCACCTGACGGGAAATTGTTTGGCATGACAGCAGCGTCGTCCGCTCGTAATTTTATGGCGCTCGAACTGTCATTTATATGTACGGCCGGTCGATGTGCTTTGTTGCCTCCGCCTCGCGCTGTAACGATAATAATTATCAAGCGCGCCGGAGCTCGGTCGCGGTTGTGCAAAAACAGCGCGCGTCCGGCGCCAAAGGGAATATCGAATTTCTCCCACCGTTTTTAGAATATGATACTACAAAGATATAAAGAGCGGAGTGGTATTTTTTTCTACATTGTAGAAAACGCTTGTGCTGAATAAAATGTATAATTATTAAATTTTTACGTTTGTGACTAAAAGGTTTAGGGAAATAAAAAGTAACGATGAAATGTAAATTAATATTTTTACGCTTTGAAAATGATAAGAGGAATGTTACATCAAAACTTTTACTAAAACAAAAATGTGATAATAATTCTTTTATAGCACTGCGTGGCATAAATCCATACTTATGTCACGCCTATCCGTGGCATAAATAGTCCATTATTGCACCGTGCTTATGACCCTGGCTACGCTCGGGCGCTAACTACACGGTGCAAAAATGGACTGCATATGCCACGGATAGTCGTGACAGTGGATTTATGC
>UELX01006471.1:0-10807 GCA_900480035.1 Eupelmus urozonus | reverse complement strand
TATGCAACTCGGGAATAAAGTCGATCATTCCCTCGGGTGTTTACTGCCCTCGCTTTGCTCGTGCAGTAAACTCACCCACGGGAATAATCCTCGACTTTATTCCCTTGGTGCATAATGTACTATTACACATCTAGAGTTTTATTAAAATAAAACTGCATAGATTACAACTTTCTTAATCTTCTACTAATGTATACCAGTAAAATTTATTAAATTATGTTTTTTTCCGGTGAAATTTCTTACAAGCTACAAAAAATGGATCTTACCAAGAAGGGTGCTGTATTCTTAGAAGTATGATTGTCCTTTAACATTATAAACTCTGAAATGCAAAAATTAATTAATAAAATATAAGGAGTTTTTAAAATTGTATTGCACTTTGCAATAAAAATTCTTATTTTAACTCTGTAATAAAAATTATGTCTAAGTGATAATTGTTTTGATTGTTTTAAAAGCTTTTTATTAACATTTACCTGTAGATTGTGCACCAATAAATTTGTTTAAAAAACTTATAATAATAAGTAGTAGGCAAAAAAAAAGTTTCATGATGTATTTATGAAAATTCAAAGCGAAATAAAAAGTAGATCTACTAGTAGTTAACATATTTATTTAGCGATAGTTATAATATGCAGGTAGGCAATTAAGAATACTATATCAGTTTAATAAACGTGAAAATAAATCAAGCAGGAAAGAAACGTGATTCATTTTTCTTTTATTTATTTCAATGAAAGAAGTAATCACAATTCATGTTTTAAAATCACTAACAACATTTTTTTAAATTATAAATTATAAATTTGTACATGTGAAAACGCTGTTAAGTTAAATATTTTAAAGAAAATATCGATATATACCATTAAAGGTGGCTGCGCCATCATAGGAACAATAACAAGCAGTAAACGAAAAAAATATGACTGAAAGTATGAGTTTTGTGTATTCTATTGCAATCATTTTTTATGGGGTCATGGATCAATCATAAAAGAAAAAAATTTTTGAAAATAGCAGCTTTTAGATGGATAAACAGTTATTAAAAAAGTAAAAATACCTATATTTTCCAAAAAAAATTTTAGATTAGCTCCCATTGGATCCTCGTTAGGAAACCGGTGCCACTGTGAGATAACTGCAAGCTCATAAAAATTTGGCATATTAAACAATATTTATTATCACAGATCTTTTGGTCCAAGACAAACACGTTCCTCGGTAAATATATCTTTCTATATATAGGAGGCTCTTTTCCACGTAATAATAACAGCCACGACAGCTTCACGAGAAAATCAAGACCGCATTTTCGCGGTCTCGGAGAGACCAGTTTGTTGACAGCAGCTTTTCTGTATTGGGTGCATAGCTACGAACTACAATATACATACATCGCCTGCAACAATCTTTAGCTACTATGAACGGGAGAGGTTTGCTTATCATTATTGACGGGAGTAAAATCCTGGAGTTAATGAATTACATGCTAAAGCTTTTGTTGGTCGCAGACTTAAATCTTGTGCTTGCTCATTTCATAACTGCTCTCCTGCGATTATTCAAAAATAAATCTGTGCTGAAGCTATAAGATTTTTTGCAAAATTTTTTGGATCTTTCAAAATAATCGGCAACAATTCTGATAAAAATTTTTCTGAATATTTTAAATTATCAAGCTAATTATTAAAACAGGAAACTTGAAGTATGTGTAAGTGCCCAGGTCCTTGGGATACGTAGACGATGATTTCGGTCTTTGTTCCGCGTGTTCCTCCGTCCTTGATTGCAATCCTCTCTAAATAAAACAATTATAAGATACGATCGCGCAGCTGTAGAATGATTTTCTTTGATCTCTTTACTGCATTTCTGCGATCATGTGCGCCTACTAGAAAATCTCGGAGCATAATAGCACGATGCTGATGATAATTAATTATTTACATTCAATATTTAAAAAATTCTTTATAATTATGCGCATAGAAGGCTGTAATGTGAGAATAGAATTTTTTAAATAGTAAACATTAATTTTAAATAATTTACTTTGAATAATAAAAAATAAATGAAAGTTCATGAATATATATTAATATAATAATTGATAAATTTATTATTACAAATTCGATATGTTTATGCAAAGGAGAAACGCAAAATACTTACAAATATTCTACAATCTAGGATTCGAAAGTGGTATATATATATTATTAAATATATATTATCATCAGTTATTATCAGTTTGGCAGCAACAGGTTGTTACAAACGTTTGTACGAGAATGACGTTTTAAAGAATGACAAATTTAAAAGTTTTTTTGGATATTTACATACCCGTCATATGTTTAGATATTCCCTTATTTACAACTTCCCAACAAAAAAAACTTTCATTAAAATGTCCCGTTAAATCATTATTAAAAAAAAATTTAGATTAAAAGAAACAATTTATTAGTAATCAGTATAGTTACAAATAATTACATAAACGATTCTATATAAATGAATCCCAATAAATTCATGTGTTAAAATTTAGTAATTAGTGTACTGTATGAAAAAAAAATTTATAAATTTCTAATAGTTAATCACCTTTAGACGGACTGGCAGTAGATTAATATTTAATGCAGGCACACCAATAGTTACCTCAAGAGTATGCGTAAGCTTCTAAAAGTTACCTTTGAAAGGCCAGTAAAAAGAATATAGAAAAGTTGGGGCATGAACAGTGTATAAAAAATAAAAATTTATAAGTAAATCATTTTAATAAAGAAAAAATTTATTTTGATTTGTTAACATTACATCTTAAAATATCGTTTAAAAGTTAAGGAATTTCTGTAAAATTTTTTAATTTGAAACTTTTAATCAAAACAAATTAATAAATTAATAAATTAATAATAAAAACATTTAAAACATTAGTATGTTTATGCTCTGTCCAAGACATCTTTTGTAGAAAATGTCAAGTTCAGAAGATCTTTATCATTTAGTAATTGAACAATTTTTTCAATGCACAAGCTAGGTATTTTATGTTCAGTTAAAATTATCATTGATAATTCAGAAGAATCCAGTAATTGTTTTCTGTTTAAACCATTCTTTAATTGTAATTTTAACAAATATCCAAAAATCGGAAATTTCTTATCAAAATCCTTTGAATGTAAAATGTTATTAAAGGTAACATTCTGAGCACGCTGGGCCATTTGGTTACGTTTCATGAATAGAAGATCCTTTAAAGTTGTGCGGTCGTCAATTTTTATCGAATCCATCTTGTTAATTTCCGAGTCACACTCGTTGTAGAACTGCTCGGCGTCAAATAAGCTATGACCGTCTAGAAATATCTCGGCAGATTCGTAGTAGTACCAGTCTTTGTTAGATTTGTTTACGTGAAATTCCAAATAAAAAAGTTTCCTAATGTGTCTCATGAAAATATCATTAAGTACATAACTACTGTATGAATTGCAATCTTGCAATTTAATCAGAACAGTACTGCCCGAACTCGTTTCCGCATTTATGTTAGCCCCGTGGCGAAGAAGCGCTTCGACCACATCTGATTCAATATAATCCAAACTTGACATTAGAGGTGTTTCTTGATTGACATCTACTGCATCCACTTCTGCCCCGGCCTCCATTAGTAAATCGACACTTGTTGAGCTCAAGCAGTAGTGGAGCGGAGTTTTGAAGTCCACGTCGCGAGCTCTGGCATCGCCACCGTATTTTAATAGTTGCCGAATCATTTTACCGTCGTCCATAACTTTAGCCGCCAAGTGTAACAAAGTCCGCTTTTCCGCATCAAGCACCCTGACATTAGCCCCATACTCAAACAATAGCCCTACTACACTGTAGTTAGCATATCGAACCGCTACCTGCAACGGCGTTATCCCGCACTCGTCGAGCGCCTCGACATTAGCACCATTCTTCAGTAACAGTTGTACTAAATTGTCGCTATTCGCATTAGCAACCGCTAAATGCAAGGGCGTTTTACTCTTTATGGGCTCGTTAACATTTATTCCGAGCTCGAGTAATCGTTTGACGGCTTTCAAACTATTTATTTTGCAGGCTATATGAAAATGGCTCCATCCTGACTGCCCAGTTGGATTGTCCCTGTTCGATATCAAACTTTCATTGATGTAATTTTTCAAGTGAGCCAAATGCAATGGAGTATTTCCATTAGCGTCCTTTAAGGATACATCAGCACCTGCTTTTAAAAGCAATGCAATAACTTCACGAGACATATACTTCACAGCAAAATGTAAAGGAGTAAATCCAGGCCAAATAGGACAATCCAAATCTACAGGGGAGTTGACATTATCAGGATTTAAGCGACGTTCTAAAAAATTCACGTCGTTCCTGGCGCAGGCAATGTGTAACAATGAAATCCTTTTATCTGGAAAGGAATCGATTTTTTTCTTTTTGCACTCTAAGAGAAGTAATTCAATCAAAGGGAGAATAAACGATCCATCAGAAGGTTGTGAACCTAAAGACTTAAAAGCTTGATCAATTAGTGTCAAGTCATGTCCATTTTTTAATGTAATATCTGCACCACTCTTTATAAGTAATCTAACGACTTCTAGACGTTGAAATGTAACTGCAAAATGCAAGGGTGTGAAACCTGGCCAAACCGATGAATCAACTTTAACGCACTCATTCACATTGGCTCCATTACTTAAGAAACTTTTGATTATAGGCAAATTGTTTCTTGTACAGGAGATATGAAAATGCGACAAACCACGGCCATCAACAGGATTACATTTTCCAATAGTTCCTGATGATAAAATCGAATCCACCATATGAGAGTGATTTTTTTCAAAAGCAATATGAAGAGAGGTCTTTCCTCTAGCATCTTTTACTCCGATATTTGCACCCTTCTTTATAAGCACTTGTTCCATAATATATTTGTAAATATACTCTTTTATCCAATAAATTATGAATAGACTCAAGAGCTCCAATCACTACTGTCATTAATAAAATTAAATTTTTACAATCAGAATTGTAGCTTTATAAGTAAAAGTAAATAAATAGAAATTTTATATACCTTTTTAGATTTAATTTGCAATCAGATTGAAAAATGTCAAATACTTCTGAAATTTGTAATATTCAGAATTTCTCAATATATTTATAATTTCTACCTAAAATGCATTGATCTCAATATTTATAATAATCTAATTATTTTTAGGTTAGGATATATATGCAACGTGGGTTTGAAATTTTTATTTTAACCTGCTTTGAAATATAATTATAATATAAAATAGCTCACAATTATCCAATTATTCTCCTATTTAATAATTTCCATGAGCTCATATATTAACTAAAAATAATCCAATAAACAAATTTCTTCTTGATAAAATATTTTAAAGTACTTTAAGAACATGAAACGTAAATCCTCTTATGCGCTACCCACTTATCTCGTAAAGCACAATTTTTTGCTTTCGTCACTTTATCAGAATTCAGTACATTATTGACACTTGTCGAATCTTAATACCTATTGGGTATTAAATACAAAACATATATCCGCCTCGCCTGCAACTGTTTATGCCTGTAGCGCCAAAACATTGAGTGGTGGATTGAGGGATCATTTACTTATTAGCGTATTAAGCACTATTTTCACCGCTTGAACGAAAATATCATTTGAAAAATAAGGATCGTTGAAACAAGTCTATATAAGGGTGCCTCTAGATAGCTTATATCATCGTATTCCGTCGTATTCCAAGCGCGCGTACTTCGTATTCTGGCAGGCCGGAAGAGCAAGTGATCTATAGTGGGTTTCGCCAACTCAAAAAATATTCCCACTGATCATCATATTATCTGTTCAGTTCAGTGGGAATAATTTTTGAGTTGGCGAAACCCACTAGATTACTTGCTCTTTCGGTCTACCAGAATACGAAGTACGCGCGCTTGGAATTCGACGGAATACGATGGAATAAGCTACGTATATACCTGTAAAAGGCACGGTCGCCCCGATCGCTTCGCCTATATACTTGCCATCAGGGCGCGGCCGCGCCCTTGAATCCAGAGGCACTCTAAGTGTAAGCACACATAAAGACGTATAGCATGATTACACCCAAGATTCAAAATTGTTAAAGAATCCAGAGGCACTCTAAGTGTAAGCACACATAAAGACGTATAGCATGATTACACCCAAGATTCAAAATTGTTAAAATGCGTCCAAATTACGAACATTACTTTTCAATATTAGAGCTGCAAAATTTAAAATGAGTTCTATAACCGAGAATATACCTTCAACTTTTTGCTGTAATTTAAAGTGCTTTTTACTGTAAATAATTTTAAAATGTGTTGTAACTATATCTGCTTGCCCGGTCTACTAAATGATATCAATCACAATAATTATTCAAAAACCTATCTGTTAATGAATTTACTTAACTTATTATTGTTATTAATTAACTTTTTTGTTTACTAATTAGTTAATTTTTCTAACAGCTCGAAATGTTCGATTATACATTTAAAAATAAATCTGTGATGTACCTACAAGATTTGATGCAAAACTTTTAAAACTTTCAGACTAATTAGCAACAATTATTAAAAATTATTCTATATAAGCTTTTGATAAATAATTTTTTTGTATATTTTAAACCACCAAGCTAACCACTTAAAAATTAAAAAAGAAAGCTCCGTGTAGCGTAAGCGCACAGGCCCTCACGATCTATAGACGATGATTTCGGATTTTAGTTGCGCGTGTTCCTAGTCCTTGAAATCGTGAAATCGTGATCGTCCTCTAAATTGTGAAAGAACCATACGACAAGATCGCACAATTGTAGAAGAAATCTCTCTCATCTCTTTACTGTATTTGTGCGATTATGTGCCTATTAGAAAATCTCAGAGTATAATAGCACAATGCATGTCGCTTTGGGATTCGATGCTTTTAAAACCGATAATGGCGCCTGAGTGGATGATTGATTACAAAGATGGATATTTAATTGTTAAGAATGTTTATCACACGCGATCGGTAGAAGATTATTTATTGCTGAGATGCTACTGATAATTAATTGTTGTTTACAATATTTAAAAAATTCTTTATAATTACTTCGAATAATAAAAAATAAATAAAAGTTCGCACAAATTAATACACCGCGAGAAGAATGTTAGGAAAAATTACAATACTGCATAGTAAAGCTTCCACAGACTGTGAAAATCTAAAAAATTACTATACTTTATAGGAAATATTATTATAAGTGTAGAAAAATTTGCCATACTTTCGTATAAAATTTCCTATAAACTATGGTAATTTTTTAGATCTTCACAGTCTGTGGTAGCTTTACTATCCAGTATGGATGTGCGAGACCAGGTTCGAGACGAGACGCGATTTTTCTCGAGCTTTTGAGGCGAGACGAGACAAGAAATCTCGAGACTTTTTTCGGTCGCACATCCTTACTATCCAGTATTGTAATTTATTCTAACATTCTTCTCTAAGTGTACGCACATATTAATATAATAGTATTGCTAAATTTATTATTACAAATTCCATGTGTAGAATGAAAAAACGTAAGCGATATTTTACAATTTGGAGCTTGGAAGAGGTATATATATTATTGAAATCTGATTGATGCCATATCAGTTCAACAGCGACAGGTAGTTACGAATATCTTCGCGAGAATGACGTTTTAGAGAACAACAAATTTAAGAGCTTTTTTGGATATTTATACATACCTGTGATATATTTCGATATTCACTTATTTACAACTTCGTAGCAAAGCTGAAGTATTTGATCATTTATAGTATTTGCACAGTAATCTCTTTAAAATATTATTAGGGTGCATTGCAGACTAAAGAAAGATCTGTAATTAAATATCTGTAATAAAATAAAGAGTTTCTTATGGTCTACTTAATATTATTCTACAATTCTACTTACTACTAATTATGAAGTCTTTGATAATTGAAAATACGATTATATTCATATTAAGAAATTATTACTTGACTTCAGTATATAGTTTTGCTATTATTAAAAAAATACTTTTTGGAAATAAAATTATCGAAAATATAGCTTTTATTAAAATGACCATTTAATTCATTACTAAAAAAAGATTAAGATAAAAAACTATTCATTATAGTCAAGTATCATTATAGTTAATTATTATTAAAATAAATAATTACGTCACGTCAACGATTCTATATAAGTAAATTTTAATAAAGTCATATGTTAAATGTAGTAATTAGTACACTGCGACAAAATAATTTATAAGTTTCGAATAATTAATCATCTTCAGACGGGCTGACAGTATTGGCAGGTACGCCAACAGTTACCTTGTGAATATGCGCGCTACTTTCCGTAAGCTATACTAAAGGTTGCCTTCGAAAGGCGAGTAGGGTTGAATGCTTCAAAAAGTTTATGAGTGATAGAAAGTTTTGTAGTTACAGATATCTAATTAGTTGATACCGAAATAGAAGAGTTGGAGTTTGAACAGTGCATAAGGAATAAAAAATTGGGTAATTTATTTTTAATGATGAACAAATTTATTTTTATTTTATATTTTATAGATAGATACAATTTTTACTTAACATTAAAAATGTACCATTTGTATGATTCGTTGTTTTCAAAGTTATGTATGTACCTAGCATATACTCATTAATGAGTATTGTACTTACAAAGCATAGACATAACAACAAAAAAGCTTATAAAAGTGGCATTGTTTATAATTAATCGAAATTTTTAATCGATAATTATAAATATATACATAATAAACATTAATAATTAATATACCTAGTCAACATATACTTAAAGTTGAAAAATTATAACTCAAAATATAACTTACACTTTCATATAAAAATTTAACAAATTTTTGTATTTTTTTTAACTTAAAACTGTCACACCATTCTAAAAATGAAAAAGTTTTATTCTTAAATATATTCAATGATCTAAGATGAAAATGCAAACTAAGTTTAAAAACGCGCTAGGAATAATCAATATTAACCCAATAATATCATTAAAACCATTAATATTTTTCTACTTTATCCAAAATATCTTTTGTAGAAAACGTCAAGTTTAGAAGATCTTTATCATTTAGATATTCAAAAATCTTCTCAATGCACAAGCTAGGTATTTTATGTCTAGTTAAAATTATCATCGATAATTCGGAAGAATCCAGTAGTTGTTTTCTGTTCAAACCATTCCTTAATTGTGATTCTAGCAAATATCCATAAATAGGAAATTTCTTATCAAAATCCTTTGAATGTAAAATGTTATTAAAGACCGCATTCTGGGCCTGCTGGGCCAATTGATTTCCTTTCATGAAGAGAACATCCCTTAAAGTTGCGCGGCCACTTATTTTTATCGAGTTCATCATGTTAATTTCCGATTCACATTCGATGTCAAACTTTGCTTCATCAAATATTTTACCTTCTGGAATTTCCTCAAGAGGATATGACTCCCAAAGCTCCTCGATCCGCCATAATTCTTTTGAGTACCACTCTACATTAAATTCGTTTACATAAAATCCCAATTTTATAAGTTTTCTGATGTGTATCATAAAAATTTTTTCTGCTTCACTTTGCATTATCTCGTCTTCGTCAAAACCATCAAACCAATCTTCGACAAATCTCAGTAAAGGTAATCCCGACCATGTCTCCACGTTTATATCAGCTCCATGACGAAGAAATGCTTCAAACACTTCTATATTAGGAATTGGATATTCGTCATCAAACGTTCCCGCAATAGGTGTAACCCCATAGTCATCTAGGGCATTAACATCCGCACCAGCTTCCACTAGCATATCGACAGCTGTAGCACTCCTGCAATAGCGGAGCGGAGTTTTGGAATTTACGTCGCAAGCTCTGACATCGGCACCGTATTTCAATAGTAGCCGTACCACACTATCATTATTCTCATATTTAGCTGCTAAGTGCAGCGGAGTCAATTTGTGTACCGTGCACGCCTTGACATCGGCACCGTTCTTAAGTAACATCCGGACTACATTATAGCAACCTTCCTGCTGAACCGCCAAGTGCAACGGCGTTTGCGAGTACTTGTCGAGCGCCTTGGCATTGGCTCCGTTCTTTAACAGCAGTCGCACCAGATCATCACAATTCTCATTACTAACTGCTAAATGCAAAGGCGTTTCTCCCTTTCCAGATACTTCATCTAATTCGTGATTTATAGGCATGTTCACATTTACTCCGAGCTTCAGCAACCGTTTGACGGCTTCCAAACTATTTGTTCGGCAGGCTATGTGAAAGTGGGACCAACCGTTCAACCCAGTTAGATTGTCGCTGTACGATATTAAACCCTCATCAATTAAGGGATCTCTTATTCTGTCGAATGCCAAATGCAGTGGAGTATTACCATTAGCGTCCCTTAACGACACATTAGCACCTGCTTTTAAAAGCAACGCAATAGCTTCACGAGACTTATCATACGCTGCACAGTGCAGTGGAGTAAAGCCTGGCCATATCGGACTATCCGAATCGACGGGAGAGTTAACATTGTCAGGATTTAAGCGATCTTCTATGGTTTGCACATCGTTCCTCACACAGGCAAGGTGTAACAGTGAAATCCTTTTATCTGGAAAGGAATCTATATTTTTCTCCTCGCACTCCAAGAGTAGTAATTCAATCAGAGAGTGAATAAACAAAATATCAGAAAGTTCTACATGAAAATTCTTAAAAGCTTGATCAATTAGTGTCAAGTCAAGTCCATTTTTCATCGTAATATCTGCACCACTCTTTGTAAGTAAACTAACGACTTCTAGACGTTCAAATGTAACTGCGAAATACAAGGGTGTGAAACCTGGCCAAGACGATGAATCAACTTTAACGCACTCATTTACATTGACTCCATTACTTATGAAACTTTTGATTGCGGACAAATTGTTTCTTGTACAGGAGATATGAAAATGTGACAGACCACAGTCATCAACAGGATTAGATTTTCCAATAG
>UELX01006470.1:0-10807 GCA_900480035.1 Eupelmus urozonus | reverse complement strand
AGTGAAAATCTAATAACACTTATGAAAATATTTTTATTTTTATTACAGGAATATCAGATTTAGAAATTGAAAGTTCTCTTAACACAGTTTTAAGATTAAAAAGAAATATGGAGATTTACCTATTTATTGTTGTTTTATCGTTGCACATATAAAACGCATTTTTTTCACTTTTTTAATTTTTTTTCTTTGTTTGAAAAACACATTTATGTTCAAAACAAATGAATGATAATAGATAAATCAAAATTGTTTTTAGAAAATATGGATATTTTTATGCTCTTTCAACTGCTTTTTGTCCGATTTGAATATCTCAGTTATCATTTTAAAAATTGAAAATTAATTTTTCGAAAATTGAAAATTCAAAATACACCACAAAGAAAGCTCAACGAATGCGTAAGCGGATAGAGTTACATGTCTGTGGTAGATCTAAAATGGCATTGTTTGCAAAATGGTACTTCCAATATCTTAAGGCGTCAAATGTTGAACAGGAGTTATTTTTTTTTATAACTTGTACAAAATAGCTTTCGGCATTATTAAGAGATCTTTCAATTTCTGAATCTGGTATTCCTGTAATAAAAATAAAATTATTTTTCCCAACACGCGCAAGAAATATGCCCTTTTCCATGCCTAAAATTGGTAGAGAAAGTTAAGCATTTTGAGCGTATTTTATAAGACAGGGCGGAAATGGCCTCATTTCCGCCCTCTTCAGCAGGGTGGAAATGGCCTCATTTCTGCCCTGTTTACATTTCTCATTGAGTTGTGTGCGACTCAAAATGCACAATTCCCTCTACCAATTTTAGGCGCAAAAAGGGCCCTTTTTTGCGCTCGTTGGAAAAAATACGATGTGTAACGTGGAAAGAAAGGCTTTTTCAGACTCGGGTAAGGTGTTTTCAGTACTCGTCTACGCCTCGGGCGCCTTCGGCGCCCTCGACTGCGACTCGTGCTAAACACCTCACCCTCGCTAGAAAAAGCTTACTTTCTCCCCTTGTTGCACAATGTACTATTAATGACATTTTAGGCATATCCAAATAAAATTATTGAACAAAATTTTGCAAAAATTTTTAAATCTTTGTGGAACCTATGTTTGGTATGATATTTAATGCTGAAGCTACCTTAAGTCTTGTCTTGTCAATATTCGTTTCTTAGATGCAGCTTTTTCATTACTTTATGCGTAGATGGTATGTTTTAAGATTTTCGATGTTGGTAAACAAAATTAATGCTAATTTTGGTAATATACTCCAAAATTAAACTGACCAGATTTTTTCAAGATTCTATTTCGTTTTAGTATTATATTTCAGTACACTTATAATAATATTAAGTATCAGTTAACATCATTTGTTTAGTTTACCTTCATCTGAAAATATATCAAACCCCTTTTACTTTATGTTAATCAATGTGCACATTCATTCTGAGTTTTGGAGCAGTAAAATTTAATAGCTCAAAAATTCATGATTAGTTGGAGCCCTTCATTTTCATAGACATCTTCTTATGGATGTTGTAATGCGAAAGAACAAGGTTGCCTAAATAAAAGTAAGCAAAAATTATTTAAAAACTAAAATGTGCTATAAATAATAATAAACAAGAAAAGAAGACAAGAAAAAAGCTAATAACTCACGTAAAATACTCCTGAACTCGCAAGAGCCTTGCTGTCCCAGTATTCAGATCTTTACTCACACACTTGGAGCAGCATAGAGCCAAGAAGAGACGAGAGCGCCTGCACAGCATGTACTACCACAACAGACAGCCGAGTCGGCCCAAAGCCTTATTGGAGCGAAAAGTGGGGATGGAAAGAGACGCGGCGCACAGACGATTTGCGCAGCTCCGTAGTAGCAGCGCCTCCAAGCCACGCCGCGTCCCGCGTGCTCAGTTCGAAGCCGGCTTCGGCGCACAGTTGCGTCAAAATGGTGGAGCTATCGCGCCAAGATTACCGCGTCGCTGTTTTCTACGACTTCAAGCGAGGCCTCAGCCCAGCCGAGTCCCACCTCGTCCAATGTGCCACCTGGGGCCAGAAGCTGGCCCCCACGCGCTCGCTCATTGAAAGCTTTTACCGAGAGTTCCAAGACTTCGGATGGACGAAAGAGCCACGAGCCGTAGAAGTCGCGACTCTGCACCGGCTGCTCCGATACGACCCTGGCCTGAGCTACAGGGAGATCAAGAGGCATCTCGGCCTGGAGCGCGACGAAGCTGAAGCAGTGCTCAAGACACTGAGACTTCAGAGAAACTGCGGTCAGTGGGTGCCGCTAGAGCTGAGCGAGGCCCAGCGACACGCCAGGCTGGACTGGTGCCGCTTCATGCTCGAGAAATTTGAAAAAGGCAAAAGCTGCGAGGTCAGCAAGATACTCTCGAGCACGGAAGCCTGGCTGTACCAGCATACCAAGGGCCATCGGACATACTGGAGCTTCGAAGACGAGGGTAAAAGCGCTGGCCAGAGGCGCATGCTGCTCTGCTTCTTCTCGAGCGGGGGCCACGTAGCCACCGCTTCGCTGATAAATCGGCGCTCCGTCACTGCCGAGGCCTACATCGACGACTGCCTCTCGCACGTTCTTATCAATTGGCGCGCGCTTCAGCCAAAGGGTCGGCTATATCTGCATCACGACGACGCGCCGGTCCACGTGGCAGCCAGAACCCTGGATTACTTGAGCGGCAAAGAGATCGGAAACCTGCCGCATCCACCCTGCTCGCCTGATCTCCGGCTCGAAGATAAGCGACTGGCGCCGAGTTACCGACTGAAGGGAGAGAGATACGATAGCGAGGAGCAGGCCGCTCGGGCTTACGCCAACTCTATGGACAGCATCAACAGCAAGATCTGGACGGCACTTTTTTCGCGCTGGTTCAAGAGGATGAGAAGCTGCCTCACTGCGCAAGGAGGTTACGTTAATAAAGCGTAAATACGATTTACCTATTGTCTTTATTTAGGGCTGGCACACGACTGCAAGGCTTCAGACTTTTTTCTTTCGCAACCATTTTCAATTCTCATACTTATGATCAAATTTAAAAATTTTTTTTATTCACTTAAAATGCGGATGAGTGTGCACGTTAATGAGGGATTTTTTAGATTTTAACTTTTTTCATTTTTATTAGTTCTAATAATTTTCCATTTAGATTAGTAAATTGATACCTTGACTTGATAAAAATTGCTCATATGTTACTGCAGTTTTAGCTTTAGCTCAAACGAATATATTTTTCGAATATAAAATAACATTGAAGTATAGTTTTTAATTTTCTTACTTGTTCTAAAATTTTATATGCTTATTTGTCAACGTATCAGTTAAAAAATTTATACGCTGGTTGGGCAATTCGATTATCACTATATATATTTATTACGCACTGTTTAGTTGAAGTCTAAAGATGTCCAGCTAGCGTATGGATAAATATTAATAAAACTCAAAACCATTACCTAGTTCGTTTGAAAAGAGCAGAAGACTAAGGTCTTCTTTCTTCTCTCGTTATAGTAACTTCAACCTCGACCTGAACGGGTGCGATGCTGCCTCGATAATGGTGAATCCAAACTCGGTGATGCCGCACATGTCGGTACGCAGCCCGACTACCAACAACAATGCCAGCAGCACGAGCAACAACGCCACGTCAACGACGGCCTCATCCACGACGACGAGCAACGGCACAGCCAAGCGGCACTTTGCCTTCTCGCCAAAGCTCGAACCCAAGGAGGAAAGAGGAAGTAGGTCGGAGCTACTAACAGTCAGTGAACAGGAGCTATTACCCGAGCAAAATGGCGATGGCGCGGCCAGCCTCGTCGATGGCCTCGACGACGCCGATGTGGAAAACGAAGCCGAGTCAGACGCAGAGCGCGATTACGATAACGATGCGACCGCCTCGTCGGAAGAGGAGGACGAGTCTGAGGATGAGGAGCAGACCTCCCAGCAGAGCAGCATTAGTAGTCCTGGCACCCTCAAGCTCAGTCTTCATCCTAACAACAAGTCCAAGGCCGCCTTCCTGCTGCCGGCCAGCACAATAAAGACCCTCAGTCCGCAGCTGCTCAAAGCCCACCAGCAGCAGCAAGCGCTCAAGGTTAACGGCATCACGGGAATCAGGCTACAGAATCTCAAGATCCTCCAGAGCCCCGGTCAGGTCCAGCAGATACGACGACAGATCTACAACAACAACGTGCAGCTCGTCACGACGCAGCAACAGGCGACAGCGGCAGCGGCTCAACACCAACAGCTTTTGCAGCAGCAACAAACGCAGTCGCATATTACGCAGCTTGCGGCCTCGACAGCCAGCAACAATTGCGCCAAGAGGGATAAGGAGTTGGATCCCTTGGGACACGACTACGACGACAAACCCTACCCTAAGCCGGCCTACTCTTATTCCTGCCTCATCGCCATGGCACTCAAAAATAGTCAGACGGGATCGCTCCCCGTCTCCGAGATCTACAATTTCATGTGGTAAGCATACTTTTACTTTTACTTTTACTTTTTCTGTTACTTCTTTTCCTTCTTTTATTGAATTATTTGATTATTGGAATGGAATCGGATTCGATGGCTTTATTATTCTAGAATTACTTTTCAAGATTTATATACCATCTAAAATAAAAATTGTCTAGTAAATAACTGTTATTGCACTAGTACATTTCATTCCTTCATTACATTTCAAATTTACATTTAAATTGTTTTATAAATCGTTGATAAATAGTAATACCTTACTGGCATTCAATTAATTTCTTTTCGTGTTCATGATTTATTTAATATTATATACACCGTCATTTACACTGAACGGTACTGAATTATTTTCATAATATACTCCTATGTACAAAGTATTACAAACCATATATAAAATTGGCTTTAATATGGCTTTATTTCTAGTCTGTCAGATCCAATAGTTTTTATTATTAAAAAGAATATCTAAAAAATTGAAAATTCTCAATGCTTATAAGATTCATATAAAAAATAATTAATTAAGATAAGAGACAGGATTCATCATATTAATGACGCGCGCAAGAATCATAAAGCTTAGAATAATAAAGTATAAAGAAAAAACGAAAAAAAGAAGCTGTAAGAAAGAGTGGTCGCGACCTCGGGGTTGAAAAAGAAGCGCTTAAGAAAAAAGTTGAAAACCGCATCTGCGCGTTCACTCGCACACCGACAAAACTTTTCATTCGACGAACGCGGCGCGCTCCTTGGTCTTCGTTATATTTTACTTGCGCGCAGCGTTCGCGCTAATTTTCGCGAATTTGTCTCATGAAAACTAGACTACACGCACTCGTGCACACATCGATACGTATACGCGCCAACGATTATTGCACGAGCAAAAAATAAAAGAATAATGGGGGAGAGTGCGCAGGGGAGAACAGCAGCAGTGGCAGCAGCAGCCACGGTAGGGAGACTTTAAAGTTTGAAATCCAAGCATTGTAAGGCTCCGCTTGGCCGGCCGATGGGGGAAAGAGAGAGGCTTCAGCCCTGCAAGCAAGAGAGAGAGAGAGAGAGAGAGAGAGAGAGAGAGAGAGAGAGAGGGAGAAGAGAATGAGTGAGAGAGAGAGAGAGAGAGAGAGGAGAGAGAAAGAGAGAGAAAGACGGTGAGACGAGGGGCAAAAGTATTGTCCCTCTCTTCCTTTATTCCCCCCTTCTCTGGCGACCGGCTCTTTCTATATATGTGTGTGGTGTGTATGTGTGTGTAAGTGTGTGTGCGCAGGGGGAGCGAGCTGCTATTTTGTATGAGGCCCTTGGAGCAGCGGCAGCGTCGGCACCAGGTGCATGCCAGCGAGGTACAGTCGGCCGAGAAAGCACAGACCGGTCTCTTTGTTCCCCGCTTGGCCGGCTCTAGACTCGTACAGTCCGTTCGAAAAAGACGTTCACACACCCAGCGCGGCCTTTCTCGATTACGAGCGCCTTCCTTCCTCCTGCGCTGCTGCTGCTGCGCTGCTGCTCCTACTGCTTCTTGCTTTTTCTCTCTCCTCTCTTACTCTCTCGCCCGCGTGCGCTTGCAATTATTGCCATTTCGTGCAGGCTCGCAGGCTCATTCGCTTTGCGCGTTTCGCTTTCCGCCCCGAACCACTGGCCCACTATACAGTGTAAACCTTTAGGCGCGCGCTCCTTTTTCTAGACTCGGGAAGGACTTTTCTTTCGAACTCGACAGGATCGGGATGCTTGATGTTTTCGCTAGTAGGCGTCTCAAAAAATAGATGCCTTATATTTATACTTATTTTGATCTATGCATAAGAAAACCTTCATTTTAATTTTGTCAACTATTTTGTTAAGTATGTTCTTTTATTAAAGAGAATATTTAATTCTTCAAATATTTTAAAATTTATAAGTCACCGTATTTTATAATTTAAAAATTTTGATTATGATTCTAAAACAAAATTTTTCGAGATAAATTTATAATTTTTTTACTTAAAAATAATATTACAAAAATTTTACTGTTATAAAAATTTATTTAAAGTATTAAAAAGAAGAGATTATAATTAATTAATCATTTTAGAAAATCTCAAGTAACCACATAGACTTAATTTATACAATGTATACAATGTTATAACGTTCAAGAATTATTTTTATGAACACATTAAATTTGTGTATTTACCGCTAACTAAAAAGACACCTTTGGCAACGAAAACTTACCAATTAGGCACACCTGGATCTGACAGACTTTAAGCCAAATTCATGTCGCCCTCAACTAAACACGCAGATGCGTTCAAAGTTCCCCCTCATTCGCTTTCCAAAAAAAAAATCATTAGTCATTCTTAAAATGACATGTAATATTCTTACCTTATTAGGTTTTAAATAAGTCATTAATATGGTTTCGTAAGCTTTAATTTGAACAATCAATTTATTATTCATTAGAGTAAATTTTAAAATAGAAATAATTGCAATATAACATCTTGAATTAACAGTTCTGTTATAGAATTTGCAAGAAAAAACTTAGTTTTCCAAATAGTAATAGCAAAAAAATAATGTTATGTTTCAGCGAGCACTTCCCGTACTTTAAGACAGCGCCGAACGGTTGGAAAAACTCGGTGAGGCATAACCTTTCGCTTAATAAGTGCTTCGAGAAGATTGAAAAACCAGCGGGCAACGGCAACCAGCGCAAGGGCTGCCTATGGGCCATCAACCCGGCCAAGATCGCCAAGATGGACGAGGAGGTGCAAAAATGGTCCCGTAAGGATCCGCTCGCCATCAAGAAGGCCATGATCTATCCGGAGCAGCTTGAGCTTCTCGAGCGCGGCGAGATGAAGTACGTTGGCAGTGGTAGTGGCGATTTGTCCGAGGAGACGGAAAGCTCGGCCGATGAAGCTGAAGGTCCCGAGGAGGCGGCTCAACCCCACCATGCCGGTCTCGGTGGTTTGGGCGGTGGTGCCGCAGGTGGTGGTCACCTCGCTGCTAACTCTGTCACCGACAGCTACGACGAGAGCAGCCAGGACGACTGTGACGTAGATGTGAGCGAGCAGCTTTACGACGAGATCGACATAGACGAGGAGAATAAGGACGCCCTGCATATGCAGCTCAATATCTCCTCGGCTAAGGACGATAGCGGCCTCGATTATCAATTGAGCCCTAGCACCAAACGCCAGAAAACGCTCACGGGAACGCTGCAAGCCAACTACGTCTATCAGCCGGTCACCACCGCCAGGAGGAAAACTTCCTCGCTCTTCCTTACGACAGGTGCCGCAGCCGGCTCCTTTCTCAAAATCGAATAGACTCGTCATGGATTTCATTAAATCCTTCGTACATAACATGCATACATATACGTATAGAGGCTTCTAACTCCCATAATCGTATTTCTCTATCTCTCACTCTCTCAGTCTCTCCCTCCCTCTATCTCGGTGTGACAGCGGAAATCTCTGGATTGCCTCCAACGCGAGATGCTACCCAATTCTTTCTTTTCTTTTCCTTATTTTCTTAATCATCGCGCTTCAATCATATATAAATAGTTCAGTTCTCATTATTACACAAAAATAAAATCAATGGTTGCATCTCGTGTTCGATGAATATACTCAACTCTCTAGAGACTCGCTGCCACCTGCGAAACATTCCTTAAAACGTTCTTCGGAATTATCGCGAAACTCATTCGTAAACGCTTGATTTTATTTTACTTTTTTTTTATATTTGCGTAAGTTTTATACGTATGAATTATGTATAGAATTTATGACAATTACATAGATTTGTGTTATAAGCCTCTTTGAAAAGTCCTGAAAAAGTAGACGATAAAAAAATTCAAGGATCTCGGCACAATGCAGCATTAAGTAGGACGAGATAGGGCAGTTTGGTATGTGATAAGTATGATAAAAGTATAAGCAAAGTTTACAGAATATTTTTTACCGACTAGAGCCACATTCATGATTTTAGGTGAGACCGTAGTCAAGTAGATGTTCTCGGTTATACTCGATAAAAAGCCCAGAATAGTTGAAATTATGCTTTAGAAATGCGAATTTATATAGTCTCCGAAACGAGCATAACGAAATTAATGTATTGTACAGAAATAATTGAAATTGTATGCGACATATAGAAAAACGTTCTTAAACGGCGATGCTTAAATTTGTAAGATACATAATATGTAAGGTCACAGTATGTAATTTACCGGCACGCTCTTACGCGAAACTTTGTGTGTGCGAAGGAACGAAATTTTATGGAAATATTTTGCGAATTTCCAAATTTCGTTCTTAATTATAAGCGATTTATACACATGTGCGTGTAATCATTGAGTTGGAAATGCAAACCCATTGTTTGTGCGTTTTCCATAATAGTTCCGATTGAAATTGTCACTATTGTCGTGCGTGGTACTACATATTAACGACTGCTCTGAGTGAACAAAAACCTACAAAGTAAACTTAGATCAATAAGTATTTGGTCAGTCAATGGCCAGACTGATGTATTATACTTTTTATACATTGCTGGACTAAGTAATAAATGTAAATGTTTTGCAAAACTGTATACCTGAGAAATATGAAATTACTTAGATACACAGACAGGTAGAGTACAAAGAAAATCATAGGAAAATCCATCATTGTAAAATTTTGTAGCATAGCAAGTTGGAAATTGTATACTTTATTTAATTTTTACGCGTTACTAAATCGTCAAGCGAATGTGCTTTAAAATTGTATTTAGGACATGAAAAAAGTGAACTCGCTACGTGACTGCACGATCATTTTTAGGCCAGTAAAATTATTATTCGAGCCTACAGTTGGCAAAAATTATTATTTTATTACTATGTATTCATCCACAAAACTACTTAATTTCTTTTGTGAGAATTGGGCACGTCGCTGAGTAACACTTTGAGAAGTTAAATGCTGTGAAGTACATTAATGATTAATTGATGAAAATTAATCTTGATTGGAATTAATTAATTAATTAAGCAAATAATAGATAATATTTCTTTGCGAAATTCGTACATGCCCCCTGCAGTTATATTGCAGTATCAAGAGTTTCGTTCATTAATTGACTAAACGAATACTTCAATGTTTTATAAACTAATATAGGAGGCTGTACGTTGTATAGTTGTATATAAAGAAGCTCGATCAAGTTGTCACCAGGTTGCATTTACCACATTGTTTATTTTGTTTGTGAATGAATTCTCGATCTAAGAGAAACGAAAGTCACTATTTTCTTAACTTTATTACATATTTTAACATACTAAACTTAAGGAAGCATCTTTATCTCAAAATTAAATTTTATGGTTCACATTCAAAATTAGAAAAATAAAATTGATTCGACTTCGTCATTAATAAAAGTAGACACCTATTTAAATATTTCTTATACTTTGTTTGCCTGTGGAATGAATTTTTACAGATACAAAAATGCGTAGAAGATTTAAGATCCTTTTATATCTTGCGTTTAAAACAATTTAATCTCAATGAATTTGTAAGGAAAGGGACCAATAACCAAAAGCCCTTTTATATTATATAATTTTACAATAAATTTTCATATTTTATTTTTGTTTTTATTTTTGTACTTTTGACACATGTATACACCAACTCATTGTAACTGAATCTTTTGAAATTATTAGCAAAAGATATTTCATTTTGTTTAAAGAAACAGTAAAATTAATCAGATTAAGAATTAGATAACATCAAGTTTTTACAATAATGATGATTGGAGGCAATAAAATTGCTTCTCTGGAAAAACTACTAATACAATTAACACTGCCAAGAATAGCCAAAGTTACAGAAAAAATTACTATTGTGTGTGAAGATACATACAATGTATGAAGAATGAATTTAATGTGAGGTGTTTCTCCTTCTGCATAGTATATTTATATTAAAAACTGTGGTTTCAAGAAAATCAAAATCATTTTTTGTATGAAAATAAAGATGCTCGTGATTTGTCACTAGTATGTTTTGTTGTAAATAGGCGCATCACACATTTGTTCCTTGAACTAATGCATAAATGATCATCGATCAGTGACGTACGCCTCCATGTGTGAAATATGCGCAGCGTAATTTGTTAGACATAAATAATGATAAACTTTAAACTATAAGGTATACATAAAAATTAGAGTAGTTTTTGTACCTGTTTATAACAATTTCTATACTTATGTACTTTGAAATAAGTAGCAAGTGATCTTTATATAATATACATACTACAAACAGCAAAATGTACATGTGCAATGAACATTTTAATAATAAAAAAAAATAAAAATACACGTAAATATCAATGTTGACATTGTTTATTTATAATCCATTCCCTCTTTGTTAAATGTTGTGAGCTTGTAATAAATCTGATCTATACGTGTAATTGAAAAAATTAAAAATTAGTAATGATAATTTTCGTAACAAAAATTGGTTAACACGTTCAGGACGGCATGAGTCAAACATGGGTCATGATTTTCTTGCTCCAGGTAGAACATGACCCATCTTTGA
>UELX01006469.1:0-10809 GCA_900480035.1 Eupelmus urozonus | reverse complement strand
TTAATTAAAGTAAGGCCCAAACATGCCACTTAACGTGATTTTGAGGTCGGTTTGTTTCGGTTTATTAAAAAATAACTTGTTCATCTTTGAGACAAATAAAAGCTTGGACATTATCCGTCCTGAACGTGTTAAATAAATTTAAAGTATTCATTGTATTTCATTTTAACTATAAAATTACTATATTGATACTATTAATTTTATTATTTATTAATTTTGAAATTAAATTTTTTATATTACGAAATTAACAGAAAATGAAATATTTTTAATTATTGACAGTAATTTCAAATTAAATAAAATTATTCTTCGATAAAAAGTTTGTTTACGTAATATGTTTTATCGAATTAAGTCATAAATAAGTAAAATAAATAGATAAGATTGTTGCGTATATCCGTTTAAGAAATGTAGCCTAGTGAGTATTGGGTAATACATAATATATAAAATAAGTGGGAGAAAGTGTGATAAAACCGGGTACCTACGTTTATCGTATGTACATATAGATGCGATGCTATTACTTTTACCTAGCTCGTAATTTAAGATTCAGAAATGTGAAATCTTAAGTACGTAGACGATTACTTCAAATCGCGATAAAAGTTTCGAGTTTTCAGCTCGTTCGAGATTAATGATCCGTCACTTATATGCCATAGTTTATGATTGTACTTTATTGGCTAAATTTTGAGAATTTTATAGCGAAAATACCTTAAAATATTACTAAAAAAAACATAGTAATTAACAGAGAACAATCGAGTTCCAATAATTTTGATTTTTTATCCAAAGTACTTTAAAATCATATATTCAATTTTTCATAAATATTATGAATAAATATGAAGCTTGGTTTATTGGATTATATGTAATAACTTGGATTGTTATTAAAATAAAATAACTTGTTGACATGGCTTATTAATTTGTTGCAGGTAGATTAAAAAAAGATTACAATGGTTTCAGTCACAAAAACCCTTATATTATTTGTGTTTATATGTTGTTCAATAAACACTGGCACATGTAATGTGAGGAATTGGGTTTTTCCAATCAAGGAAAGTTTGGGAATTGTTCGACCCTACTTTACTTTGGATGAAAATAAAGGTTCTTTTGCTGCTTGTGACAACGTTTCCAATGAAAAACAATGTAACATAACAGTAATACATTTAGATAATTCTGAGACAAAAGTTTGCAACAATATTAAAACATACAGAATGGTAAATTTAATACCAGTGGCTACAAATAGAGTCCTTTTAGTAGGGAATGATGACCGCTTTTTGAAGATCGTTATAGTCAACATGGTAAACTGTACGAATACTGAATTGGAGATTCCTTTAAAACGAAACTACGATCAGGAACCTATTATTGTACCTGGTAGCAACTCTTTCAGTGTTATTATCAATAGCACAAGCACATGCGTGGATGTCGATAGATGCACAATTACCTACGATTTAAAAGGACAGCGAATTAGTAGTCCCAAAACTGAGTTGGCGCCAATAATCAGAAAAGGATATTATACTGTAGGTTTATCCAATGTACCAGATGCGGGATACTTTTTAAATGTCTTAGAAGGACCGAGTAAGATGTCTGTGTTGCACGTTAATTCATCCGGAGTAGCTACAAAGTTAATAGAATCAGAAATTTACGAGTATCCATTCCCTCTTTCAAATGCTAACAAACAATATGGAATTTGTATGCAACTCAACCGAGTAAGATATTATTGAGTATACAATATGTAGTAATACAAAGATTCCTTGAGACTTTTAAGCTTTAAAAATTATTATCAAAAATTTAAATTCTATTTTGAGATTTTTAATACTAATTTTTGAAACTAATAATTTTCGTTATACTATACCCAAATAATCAATAATTATATTAAAAAATTAAAAACCATATATTTTAAATATTTCGAAGGTTGCATTTAGATTTAAATTACATAATAACTATATTAAATTTCTAGGATCCAGTAGACTACAGATTATTCCGTTGCGTGCAATTTGACGAAAAAGCAAAATTAAAGTTGGATGCAACAGTAGTTTTCTCAGAAATGTCAGAATTCGTGATGGGCCCTGTATCTATTTACAATTTGGCTGATGATGGGCTTTTATTAGCATCGTTGACTTGTCCTTTAATTGGTTTAGGCACCGATGGTTGTCGCTACAGTGTTTGGAGGATTCACGCTGATGGACAGTTAGTAAGACAAAACGAAGTAAAGAATCAAAATACAACATGTTATCGAGATGACAAGGATATAAATTTAGATATGAACGCGCGTATTAATGAGAATGAAAAGGGCGAACTATGTTTCGATTTTTCGTGTTTCTCTAACACACGGAATTCAAAAGCTTTAGCTTTTGAAATCTTCAGAAATTGTAAACCCAAGGCAGAAATACTATTGCAACAAGAAGTAAGAAAGGCAAATTGAAAAGAAAAATGTTAAAATATTTTTTATAATAAACGACATTCATTTTGCTGATTTTACAATACTGTGTGTTTAATGAAAAAACAACATTAAAAAAAGTGTTAATTCATTCCACCATAATATATCTAAGTTATATTTACAAAATAATCGTAAAAGATCTTAAAGTTTTTTGAAATATTTTAAAAAAACTTTACTTTTGACCATCAGGATTGTATCAAGATGAGCGTCAATAAGCAATAAGCTTGCGAAACAAGTAATATCTACTGCAGCTATTCAAGTAGACCGAAATTAAAACTTAAGCCACAAGTTATTCAGCTCGGCAAAATCACACCTAATCCCCGAACAATCCCCGCAAAACCGACCATAAACCATTCCTACGTAACTATTCACCAACTTATGATACATTGCATCCAGGCTCCCAAACCGCTGCATTCCCAGCCAATAATTAACGTGCGGCCATCCAGAAATTTTTGCGCTCCATCTCCCATGCATAAACCCCCCTAGAGGGCTAAAAATATATTAACACCCCCGCATGCTCCTCGCCTCATTCAGAACTAGCGAAACCCGCCGCGCGGATTATCGTCATTTACTTCCTCGCATTTTGCCAGAGAGAAAGAGAGAGTGAATGCGGGGGGAAAGAAAGTCGTCATTGCTGCATCAAAAGAACGTCGCGGGAATTAGGATGCGAGTGCTATAAGATGATTTGCCGGATCTGATCTCTCCCTCGGCGCCCGTTTATGTATGGTTCGCGGATCTGCTGGAGGCTGTATGAGGAGTAATTACATGTTCCCTTTTTAGCTGGATGTCGCCGGGCTTGCTAATAGAAATCTCGTACGCTGGGGACTGGCTTTCAGGGACTTTTGCGGGTATCGAGCTAGCTGCTGCATGATCATTTGTGTAGTCGTAAAAATGTGGCCTTCGGTCGTCGGCTAGGTTAGAGCCTGATGGGGATATCGGATTTAAAGAGGCTCGTTCGAATGTAAGGGTAAGCTTTTTATGATGACGATAATTGGGGTGTTTGGTTTTGGTGAGAAGTATGTATAATGTACTAGATAGAATATGAAAGTATATGTGTGCTAGAGAAGGGGTGAATTTGAGACTAGAGGAAGGGAGTAAACTATAGCTTTTTTGTTCTTCGTAATATTTGGCCTTAAGCAATAGATTTTTATTCAATATCTATCATCCTTATTATGCATGATATTATTTTACTTAATTATTTGATGGAAAAGATAATCATACGGGTGTATCTTAATTAAATAAAACGAAAATGTCTCAGTTATCAAGAAAATATTTGATTTATTTTCTAACGAAATTGCGAGGCATACTTCGACGTTGTGGTATTTCTCTATTATCGGGGCAGATCATCACCTTCATATATCTTCGAAACTATATAGCGACCCGTGGAATTCCCATTACACACTACGTACAGCGTCACAACAAATTCCCCAGACAATTAGATATTACTTTCCTGGAAACTCCAAAATAAAAAAAAAAAATAAAAAACCCACTTCCAATCTCCACCACTAAAATCACTATTTGCAATTCCCAATCAAAAAGCTTCTACCAACCTCACTATCACTCCCGGCACCTACTTCCTCCATATATTCCCCCCTTCAAAAGAAAAATTTCAGCTCTCGCGCTCTCAAAAGAAACACTTGCAGGCACCTCAGCGCTCGCCTAAAAGCTCGCCTCGCAATACATCAAAAAGCACCTCGCGCGCGCTGCAGCTCGTCGAAATCTCTCCGCGGAAAAGCAGATCCCTCTCCTCTCTGGATGGAGAGCTCAGCCCAGGAGTAAGCGGCGCAAATCCCGAGAGAGCGAGAGCTTTCGCTCTATACCTACGCGAAAGCTTTCGCAAGTTATTGTAATACTTCGCGTCTCCTGGATCAGCACGCGCGTGTATATACATCTGTAAGTACACGCTTGGCGATTGTTTGTCCGTCGATAAAAGCCGGACTGTTTGTCCCTCTCCTCAGCGACGCGGGTTTTCTGCGCCGGTGCGCCTCCTTTCCGATGATTGCTTCGCTGTCGGCCTCTCGAACGTCTCGAGAATTCACGCGGTGAGTGTAGCTTGGAGAGCAGATTTTCCGCCTCGAATAGCGTCGAGGTGATTCTCGGGACTGTGCGTGGGTGGGTGCGGCTTTTTTCGATGCTTTTGCCGATTGCTCGAGAGCACATTAGAAGTAATCGGGAGCTGCTACATCTAGGAAAGTAAAATAGAAAAAACAGTGCTTCAAATAAAAGACAGCATAAAAAAAGCACAAGTCTCAAATTTCGCGACAAAATCAAACAACTCTTCTCTCAAATCGCCCCTACAACCTATAGACATCTAATGTCCAGGAACAAATAAAAAATCGAGCCCTTCGCTCCTTAGCTTCGCGAGAATCCTCGATAAAACCCTGCGGATGGGCTCGACGATGCTCGAAACAATTACACCGTTCACCGACGAGCTACTGCAGTGTGCGTGTCTCAGAGTCCCTGCTCTCTCACCCTAGATATATACTCGCGTCGACACGCGTATTACGCGAGGGCGAAGCTTGATCCCCCTTCAAAGAGCCGCAAGCGCGCCGCGGAGTCTTGAATAAAGTTTTCCTAGACGAATCAATTTGGCCGGGATGTGCGAGGTTGTGTAATGCTGTTGCTTTTTTTGGAGTTTGGGGCTTGGTAAGGTGCTGGTTGTGATCGTTATTAGATGTAGAGTGTGCAGTTATTTGGCGGGTATGGTAAACGCGATTGCTTCTTAGTATTTCTTAAGTTCTTTCAGCTAAGAATTTTTACTTTTCATTATTTGTTTCTGAAAATACGTGAATTCTTTGCGCGCCATAAAAATGTCGTCTACGTCAAAATATTGTCGCAGGTATAAAAACTCGTACAAAAAATCTCTTCCCATCCTGACATTCAACTACCACATGAACCTACTTTCCACGTTTCTTCCAACGCCCAGCCTTAAAACACCACCACGTGCTTCACTTATGCATCTCAGAAGCGCAGAGAGCCAGCCACCCTCCTCAGGTACAGGAGGAGAAAGCAGGAAAGGCAGAGCAGGTATAAAGCTTGCCAGGAGCAATCGCAATTCGCTCGCTCGTTTATGCGACATCTTTCTCCGGGGCTGCCCCCGCCCGAGAACGTCTCTATATTATCTCAGATCATCGGCTCTGTGCCTCGCTGCGGGGGGTCAGCCTTTTACTCTCCAACTCCGTTTTCGCCTCGCGCGGACCCAACGAGAGTTTGACTGGGGAACTCGTTTTTCTTGTAGACACGCTGCCGTGTTGTGGTGCTTTAACGCACGAAAAGACCGCTGCGAATATATACCTGCTTTTCGGCGCGTTGACTTCTGTCTTGTTTGGCGCGGCTGCTACTCGACTGCGCTTTCGTAGCTGCGACTAAGTTTTGAGGAAAGGTGTGAGTGGTATTTACGTTTCAGAATGATTGATTATATTTTAAAAACAATCATTTACCTTAAACGCATAGAGAGCTTCCGATCGACTCTCGTGTAATTCCCCAACTTATTTACTCTAACAAAGTCGCACACCCGGCCCAACAAAAATTCCTTAACTCCTTAGAAAAGCACTTTTCCGTTCACCGATAACTCATTTTCCCGCTCACCCCTTTCCCCTCGGAAATTCCCCTCTAAAAATTCTAATATCCCTCAAGATTGAAACTTCCCAGCGCGCCTCCGTGCTCCTCCAACACCCCGCCCACGCCCGCCTAACACAAAAGAACTCCACCCAGGCCACCTCGAATAGAGCGAAAAAAAAAGGATCCTCCGCACGAAGCGGTCAGGATAGGAAGAGAGCACTCGACTCCGCGCGCGCGAAATTCCATTTTCCCGGGGCGAATAGCGAGGAGATGACAAAGTTCGCGCGCTCTCGGGAAAATTGAAAAATTGCCTCGCTCTCTCCTGGCGTATGTGCCAGCCCCGGCAGGACTGCGTAAGTGGATTCCCGGCGCCTTTGTCCTCGGAGAGCCGCCTGCGCTTTTTGATATATGTATGTAAGTGTGTATGAGCGGAGGTGTGGCTGTGTAGTGCATCGCAAGCGTAGGTGGCAATCGAATTCCGGGGGCTGAGTGCGAGGCTGCTGCAGTCTAGGAAGAATTTGGGTTAACTCGGGAAGCTCGGCTGTTATTTAGCTTTACAAAGCGCGGGGGTTATTGAATGAAGCGTCTGAGTTTGTTATAGGCGGAAATTTGGAGCGGGGCTCGGCAAGTGTTTGTTTGAAGTGACGGATTGAATTAGGTGTACGAGGCTGTTATTATGCGTTTATAGCTAGCTTCTTGTGCGCCAAAAAGCAAGAAGATGTGTCGAAAACTGATATTAAAATAAATACAAAATTTTATTATAATAAAATGAAAAATTCTTATGTAATACCTCATCCCAATACATCAACCTAAAAGGCGCTTATTACTTCCTTACGCAAAACCAGCACCTCGCCTCGCTCATCCCTACCCCGCACCAGCTAATTCGATCCTAATGCGAAATACATCCCTGGCTCGGATTAACCCGGCGCCAAATCCGAATAATAATTTAAAGATTTTCGAAAATTCCCAATCCAGCCGCAGCGCGTTAGACAAGCTCCCCGCATGTACCTCGCTGCGACATCAAAGTCCCATCGGGCGTGCGGAAAAATCGGCCGCGAGTAAAATCCACATCGCGCGGGATTTAAAGCCTTCTCTCTTTTCTTCGGCCTCGCTAGCGCGACACAGATCTCTTTATCCCCCTACGGGCGGCAGGCACAAAGGTTTCGCCAAGATTACAGGCTGCCAGGGCTAAATCCGGCCTCTGTGGATGCTACGAGGGTATATATAAGGCGGGGGTGAGCTAGCTATTGTAGGCGAGCGTTAGGTAATATGCTGCGAGGACGAGAGCGAGGAGAGATGCAGTCTTGGCTCGCGTACGGACAATAGGTGAGGAGTAGGGATGGCTATGTGGAGGTGTCTGGACGTCTTGGGCTTTTGTGCGTGGGAGGTCTGAGGGATGAATTAGAGTCGCCGGCGAATTGGGTTTTTCTGCGAGGGCTGACTTCTTGGACTTTGGTTGGTGGAGGATTGTGGATATTGTTGATTGCGGGTTGGGTTGAGTGGCTTGGTTATTGGGGATTTGAACATTTTTTGGGGGTTCTTGTTAGGTGAGGTGAATGGAATAGCTTTGGTAACCCGATTACAGATATTTAATTAGTCAGGATTAATCTTTGAAGTTTTGTTTGGTGAAGGATCCTGTAAGTTAGGGAATTTTTATGAATTTGATGAAAAGAAATGGTAAAATTTAACGCAATTTTTGCTCCACTCTCTAATTTACATAAATCATAAACTAATATGAATTTTAACTAAATATCTATGACGTAGTTCAGCTCTTTTAGTTTTCAACAAAATAACGTAAAAAAATTTTTTATGTATCTTACAGTTTTCTTTAATAAAAATAAATGCAATCATTTCAAAATCAATTCTTTAAATTCGAAATGTGATAAAATTATTATAGAGAAATAGTTTTTTTATTATGAATTTGAAAAAAAATATCTTGTTATATATTTTTTAAAAAATAAAACAACTTTTTGAAACATAGCAATTTAAAAATTTGAATTATAAAGTTAGTTATACTTATATGAATTTAGTTTCCAAAAGGTTAAAATTAATATAATATCACAAATTATTTGTTATTAAATTTTTAAGGTTTTATAAGAGTAGGTAAAATGGGAAAGAAAAATCATTGAATAATTTTGATAATCATATATTTCAGAAATAATCATCATATACATACTTATGCAGCAGAGTTGATCAATGAAAAGCAAAAAACGTGTACATTATAACAGCGAGGACTTTTATAGCCATCATACAATATTCGAATCTTACAAGCTAAAAGTTTTTCTCGTACGCATAGTTTCGACCTAACACTAATGCAGTATCGTAATATACATTTTTACAGACTATAATAATTAGTTTGCGTTGCTTCGCTGCCTACCACTTATACATCATATTTTTCGTATTTACAATTTTCGCTTTTACAAAGTTCTTGTTAAGCTCTAGTTTTTTTAATTTATGGCGTAATACTGACCTCTGTGTAATTTCTAAGCCATTATACCAAGCGCATTTATTTTGTTCCTTTACTTAATAGCCATAAAAAATTAAATATAAAAAAAAATTACTAAGTTTGTATAATAGTTTTCATATTTTCTTCGTTTGGGAAACGAGATTAACCCCAAAAAATTAGGTAAATTGAATTTTCTTCCGTAATCTTATAAAAAAGAGAAAATGAGCGATCTAATCAAGAGAAAATGACGGGCTTATGTTTTTCGCAGCCCACTTTTTTCACTTCGAAAAGTGTGATCGCCTGAAAGTATATAGCGTAACATTAGTCCCTTGCTTACAGCTCGCGTGTACAATGCGAGGCTCGTCGAATATAAATTGCAGGCTCGATACGGTCGGTTACGGGCCGACGCGCGACCTAAACACTACTTTAAAAAATATACAATTAATAGTTGTGCGAGTGCCTTATTATGGCTTTGTTTTTCATATCGAAAAATTATGACTAGTTGACAGTCGACGAAAGAAGTGACGTTGAGATTTTTATTACTTTTTTGACTAGATTTTCAATTTTGAGAACAAGCAAGATAGATCGCAGAGTGATATTGAATAGTATGTTGACTAGAATTGTTTTTGTTAACCATCGTTATATTAGTAATAGTGACGCTTGTGAATTTTTTCTTCATTCATACTTACAATAAATAGCGCATTAACATTTATGACTTGTACTTATTAAAACGCCTACGACTAGATTTGGTATTAGTGTTTTTGCACTTGTATATTTTTGGCATGTTATAATTTTTTATGAACAAATAGTATTTGAAAGTTATAATTTTTTTTTATAATTTTTCAAGTGTTGAAATATAATTTTGAAAATAATTTGTTTTTTTAGTAGAATCACAATAAGTAATTATTTTTATTTGGCAATAAACTCTTTATAATTTAACTGGATTTTATATTTATCATCAATAATATATTATTTATTTCAATAGTTTATTTATCTATTAGTAATTTGTTCAAATTATTATCTTTAAATACCCATGCCATTTTCGATTTTACAGAATCGAGAAACTGACAATCACCACGAGCGTCGAAATTCGCGTTTTTTATTTTGCCGTAGCGAATTACAATTTAATTATATTCCGACTAGAAACCACATAATCTTTGGTCTAAATTTTTATTTCAACGTTACATTACAAATCGCAGCTCAAAGCGTAACTTCCAAGGGGCTTGAAAATTACGCTACTTAAAAGCAGCGCTTGTTCGACTAGAAGCACACACATCATTCGCTCTAATAAGTTAGGGCGAAGTATAATAATGTAAAATAAAAGAAAAAATGCACTAAAATAAAAATTTAAAATAAAGTCAATTTATCTTCGAAGAATCTGCAAAATTTAAGTCGAAAGAATCAATTTTGTTAATTGCATGCATACATTACAAGATTAGGTGCGTTGTGTATCCTAGTTAGTTATACACAATGCGTAAAATCTATCTCGTTCGAGACTAATCTTAACTATCTTTGAAGCTAGCTGTATGAGTTCTTAAAACGCTTAATAGTCCAAGCTTTCAACGATTAAGATAATCGCCGTGTATACTTGTAAACTGCTACAAAGACTATATAGACAAATGTTATTTTTTCTTTGAGGAAATATAAAATTAATTTTAACCAAAATAGATATGTATGTAATTTTTTTTTTCGAATTGGTGAATTTTCATAGTAATGTTTTTATTATTTTTTTTACTTTTTTTATATTTTTTTTTTCCTTCTGATCAATTTAATGTTTCCTCAAGATGTATTTTCCTTATCTACTTTTTCTAAATATATATACACTTGCGAAGCTGCTATCTACACATTTACATAATTTAATCGCTTTAAAATACTGATACATTTGCGTTATTGAATAGATTGAACATATCGCTGTTAATCATTTACACAAATTTACAGAAAACTTACATATACTTTAAGTATATTTCTATTCCTTATCGAGATATCGTAAAACGCGCGAGCCCTAATTCATTTGGCAAACAAAGCTAACCGTTCCTTATACATATAGCTTAAGTTTTCGAGTTGTTTAAGGTCTTAGCGACTAGACTCATTTTTTACTTCAGGGCAATAAACGTGTTACTTTATTCTTATGCTTGTAGGAAAAAACACTATTAAATTAAAAAGCGTGATTGAAATTATCTTTAATATTATAATTATTATTTAATCTTCAAATATGACTTATTTACTTTTTTTTTAATTTTTTGTTTTAAATAAATTTGTACAGAAACATTAAAAATGTAATTTTTTGTAGAATTTTACTGTTTTTATAATTTTTTGTTTTGATTTTTTTTTTTAATTTTCTAAGAAATAAATAAAAATAAATAAAATAAATAAAAATAAATAAAAT
>UELX01006468.1:0-10811 GCA_900480035.1 Eupelmus urozonus | reverse complement strand
TATATATATATATATATATATATATATACTGCATATTTCTTTCCATGCAGAAACTTAATGGAATAAAACCAACTGGCGAAAACTTCCAGTCAGCTTGGGAGACACTCTGTGCAAGGTATGATAATGGGTATCTTCGTTTCTTATTACAGATGGGTCACCTCAGCCTGCTGCTTAACACTGTCAACGAGAGCATCAATGTTTTTAACACTCAGAAAAGACCCGTTGAGCACTGGGATGATATTCTGGTGCATTTTGTGGAAAGTAAGTTGGTTCAGAGTGCTCGTTTGGACTGGGCAAAGCGACAGGAGTCTCGACCGGAGCAACTCTTTGCCAAATATTCAGACATCAAGCGATTTCTCCAGGAGCGCATTCGTACTTTGGACCTGGTCGACACTGGATCAACTACAGCAGCATTTGATATGCCAGCAGGGACTTCAGAAACTTAAGCTTCTTCACGTTCGAGGGAGTCTAAAGGAAATAGACATGCTTGTCGCTCTGGTGCAGTATCTGTTAATGCAGTTTCTGGCAAACAGTGCAATCTAAATCTAATCCTAAATGTTCTTTTTGTGGTGCTGATAATTTCATAGGTTATTGTAAAAATTTTTCTGATTGCTCATAGGAACAACGAAGGGCTCATGTCGTCTCAGCTAGACTCTGCTTCAACTGTTTGAACCAAGGACATATGGTGGAGAATTGCAACTCTAAGGGCAGTTGTCACTCCTGCGGAAAGAGGGACATCTTCTACATCAGCAATTCATCTTGCTGTTACTTTAAAAGAGGCTTCGGCTGCACTTAAGCCTGTTTCATCACACCTGGCTGCTCAAGATGCGATTATCGAGAAGGCAGCTGTTTATGTTTCTGGAGGCAGTCGACGACTCTCGTCTATTGCATGTGTCACTCTTCAGGCACCATCTGGTCAATCCATGACTGTGATAGCTTTGCTGGATTCTGGTGCCGAAGAATCTCTTATTTCAGAGCACGTCGCTCATGCTCTCTCTCTCTCTCTCTCTCTCTCTCTCTCTCTCTATCAAGGTCGCCCACAACCGTAGTAGTGGTTGGTGCTAGTGATGTGGAGACAGTAGTTGCTAGAAGTAGAGTCAATCTTACTTTCTTCGTACAAAGTTTCTAAATTCTCTCTAAAGTTTTCAGCTCTGGTCGTCAGTACAGTGTCTTCGTTGCTGCCTCATTCGGAGAAAGGTTTGGAGGATTGGCCACATCTTCATGGACTTGATCTTGCTGATCCACACTATCTACAAAGAGGAAGAGTTGACTGCATACTCGACAGTGAAGCCTACGCTGAGGCACTTTAGCCTGGTTTGATCAAGGGAGAACCAGGTGCTCCAGCGGCGATTTTAACGGTTTTTGGATGGCTTTTGATGGGCTCTAATCGGACAATTCAAGAAGTTAACGCTATGACGTCATATCATGCGTCAGTTGATCATGAACTGGCTCGAGCCGTCTCCAGGTTTTGAGAGACTGAAGAGGCTTCTAGTATTTCACGCTTGACACCAGAGGAGGAGGATTGTTACGAGCACTTTCGCTCTACGTAAACACGCAACGAATATGGACGCTTCGTTGTGCGGCTGCCATTCGTTAGGAACCCTTCAGTGCCTGATTCAAGGGGTATTACCGAGGCCAGTCTCCGACGCCAGGAGCGGCGGTTCAGTAAGCAGTTGCAGTTGGCCGAGGAGTACTGTGCATTCATGGGGGAGTATCGCGAGTTGCAGCATATGATGCTTGTCTCAGCAAATAAGATAATGAAGTCAGACTCTTATTATCTTTCTCATTATCCTGTCTACAAAAACGATGGCAGCAGGAAAATTTGCGTTGCTTTCAATGCTTCTCAGCGTAATTCTCAGGGTGTTTCGTTAAATTCGTTCATGCACATTGGTCCATAGCTTTAAAAGGATATTCTTGTGCTCATCCCTAGGTGGTTTTTTTTTGTCTGTCGTTTTCTCATGTGATATTGTTAAAATGTTTCGACAGTTCCTTGTACATAGGGAGGATGCGGACTGACAGCGTATTTGTGGCGCAAATATTCTCAGGATCCAGTGGAGACGTACCGTTTGACGACGGTTACGTATGGCACAGATAGTGCTAACATTCTTTCCAATGCTTGCCTTCTTTGTCTTGCAGATTCGGAGCAGGAGAAATATCCAGAAGCTGCACAGGTAATTCGAAAAAAATCATTATGCTGACGATTTTTTTGACGGGGGAGATACGATCGAGGAAGCAGTTGAGGTCGGTGAGCAGTTTCTCAAGGTGATGGCGTCTGCAGGGATGACGGTAGGAAAATGGTCTTTTAATCATTCAGAATTGGCGTTGAGGTTGGTCTTATCTCGAGTTTCAGCGGACGGTACAGTGATCAGCGAGCCGGAGACTGTATCAACACTTGGGTTGCGATGGATTTCTTCGGAGGATTCGTTTTGCTTTAAGGTGTCTTGTTTTGAATCCAATTCTAAAATTTCAAAGAGGTCAATGTTGTCGGATATAGCGAGACTCTCTGATCCAATAGGGTGGCTAGCTCCTGCTATAGTCTGTGAAAAGATCATGCTTCAGAACCTGTGGATCCAGGGCGTTAATTGGGATGACCCAGTCCCTGAAGGTCTCAAGCGCAGTTAAATTGAATTTCGAGAGCAGCTTACGGATTTAGAGACTGTTCGCATTCCTAGATGGTTGGGCTCATACAAGGCGTCCGATTGGGAGCTGCATGGCTTCAGAGACGCTTCCGAGAGAGCTTATGCGGATGCGCTTTATGTTGTTGTTCATTCGGAGAAGGGTATCTTCTCAAAGCTGATCACTGCGAAGTCCAGGGTCGCGCCGATTAAGGTCATAAGTGTGCCTAGGTTGGAGCTGTGTGGCTCTCATTTGTTCGCTCGCCTCGCTTCTTACATCCTGCCCAAGCTCGAAGGGCAGCCGGTTCGCATTTGTTGTTGGTCAGATTCTCAGGTGAAAATAGATGAAAATCATTCATAGGAAAGTGGGTAAGTGAAATTCTGACCTTACTGCCTGATGCGACCTGGAGACATGTTCGATCGGCTAACAATCCAGCTTATCTCGCTAGCAGAGGCGTTTCAGCTGCTAGTTTGAAGAATTCGAGGATCTGGTGGCAGGGACCTGGTTGGTTGTCTGGTCCGCAATCTGAGTGGCCAAACGTTTCGACCGATAATTTCACTACCGATCTCGAAAGGAGGAAGTCAGTCTCTGTTAGTGCTGCTATAGTTGGTGATTCTGGTGAATGGTCTGAATGGTTTCAAAAATTTTCTTCGGTTGATAAGATAATTCGTATCTTGTCGTACGTTCACTGGTGGCATTGCAACGTATCTTGTAGGGAATCGGAGCGAAGGTATTCATGGCTCTCTGCTTCTGAGTTGGCTAAAGGTCAGGTCTTCATGTTGCGTTTGGTTTAGGGGGAAATGTTTTTATTGGAGATTCACATCCTGGAGAGCAATCAGGTACTGCCAGCTTCAAGCTCCATTCATCGTTTGGCACCTTTTCTGGACTCTGAAGGCTTGCTGAGGGTTGAAGGTAGGTTGCAGAATTCCTTTTTGCCGGAGTCGGAGAAGCATCCTATTATTCTTTAAGCGAAACATCATATTTCCTGAGTCACTGATTCTCAGAGATCACTTAGTTATACTTCATGGCGGACCCACGGTTGTGCAGAGTCACCTTGCGCGTCAATTCTGGTTTCTGCGAGGACGTAATGTGATTCGAGGCGTGGTACGTAGATGTGTCCGTTGCGCACGTTTTCGAGCTGTTACTCTTGAACAGCAGATGGCACCGATGCCCGCAGTCAGGGTTCGTCCTGCATGACCTTTTACCGTTTCTGGAGTGGATTTCGCTGGCCTTTTTTTCATCCGGGCTTTAGCAGGCAGAGGTCAAAAGTCGTTTAAGGGATATGTAGCGGTGTTCGTTTGCATGGTCGTCCGTGCTATGCATTTGAAGGTTGTCTCGGATCTGACTGTAGATTTGTCGCACGTAGAGGGCTTCGTAAGATATTGTATAGCGACAATGGCAAGAATTTTCAGGAAGCTGAGGCCGAGTTGCGCACTTTATTCTCTGCGACGTCTGCCATCAGAAAGGAGGTGACTGCCGCTGTAGCTCGTAATCGAGTTGAGTACGTTCATTTCACCCAGGGCTCCTAATTTCGGGGGTTTATGGGCAGCTAATGTTAAGGCGTTTAAACACCATCTAAAACGTGTGATGGGTGAGTCTAAGTTGACTTTTGAGGAGTTCTCTACCGTTACAACCATGATTAAGGCCTGCCTTAATTCTCGACCACTTTTGTTTCTAAGTTCAAGCGAACAGGATGTGGCTGCTCTGACTGCTGGGCATTTTCTGATTGGCGCAGCCTTGACCGCCCCAGCTGAGCCTTTTGAGGAGATTAACGATACTCTTTTTGTTACGTCTAGATGGAAGCTGATGTCGCTGATACGCTACCATTTTTGGAGGAGATGGCATCGAAAATTTTTTACACAGACGCAGCAGCGCTCAAAGTGGCTTTATCTCAACCGAGAATTCAAGGTTGGAGATCTCGTCTTATTTAAAGATCAACTGCTGCCACTTAATAAATGGCCACTTGCAAGAATCATCTAGCTTCATCCAGGTCCAGATAATTCAGAAAGAGTTGCGACGATCCGAGCAGCTGTTTCCCAGTTCAAGCGTCTAATCAACAAGCTTATTCTCTTGCCGATTAACAATGAGGCCGCGGCGCATTATACTGGACGGAATGAGGTCATGGCGGGCGGTGCTGATGGCTCTGGGCTGCAGTCGGTTGCATCGATTTAAAGACTGAAGTTCACTGCGTTATAAATTTCTAGATCAATTTTATTTTGCTCTTTAAATGTTTAATCTTGCATTAGTTTTTTTTTATTAATGATCTCGTGAATCTGCGTTTTTGTCATTTGGTCGATTTGGCCTATGTGATTTGGTTTATATAAATTCTTAATGTCTCTTAAAAGATATATTGTTGTTGTGAAAGGTGAAGCGTGCCTTAGGTGATGCGATTCGCGAGTCTAGTCCTTTGTTTAATTTCACGTTCAGTATTATTGTTAGACTCTTACTTGTGATAGTGGATTTTAGCGAATCGTTTTACGAATAATTGTTAATTATGTCGTGGCGGGCGATATGTTTAGGCCGTACTACTTATGGGTTGCGTAGTGATGGGTTGCGTTCCGCGGCCCCTCTTCCGAAAATCACGCCTGAAAGTAGTTCCTTACCCAGCGCGTAGGGTAATGAGTTCGCGACTCCCGCGTAAGTTAATTCGTTGAATTCCACGTTCAGACTGCCTTGCGATGCAAGAGGGATAAGACGCTCCGTCTCGAGAACTGCCGTCTACGTAAATACTTTTGAATACTCTTATCTCGCGTTTATTAGTTAAAGTAATTTTAGAACCAAAGAATAGCTTAGATATAATTTTGAACTTTTAACTCATGTTGACTCATTTAAAAACCCGAGTTCCCGCTTCTACTCCTCCGCACGGCACAATACTTCATCGGCAGCAACAGCTAGTCTCGCTGAAATTATGACTGACAAGTCGATGCGAGCTTGCGTGCCTTTCCAAATAGTGCAATATTTTCTGTTTTTTTCTCTATTCTCTCGTACGTAGAATAATCCCATTTTATTACAAATTCTAAATCTAGCGAAATAACACTAAAATCTTAGGTAACGAAATAACAAAAGCATGCATATATAAAACAAAAATTTTTTTTCTGAAAAGATCGATTTAATATAATGTAATTGTTGCTTTTATAATAATGATAAAATAATAATAATTTAATAATAACGATAATGATAACAAATAAAACTTATTAAATAATATAATGTTAATAATGATAATAAAAAATAATAACAATAATATTGACGATAAATAAATAGCATAATTTGGGAATTTAATACGTACACTTTGCTTAAAAATAAATACAAGAGCTCCATTCTATAAGTTAATATTTTAATATGAGAATAAAAGTTTGGAAAAAGGAGCATGTGAATTTCTATAATCATCAGTAAATATTTGTTTCACAATTTTCTAGGAAGCCATTACTGATTATAAATAATTTATAACGGAAAATAACCTTTTAAAAATTCAAAGATATTTCTTTTTCTCCTTAATAAAACTTTGAAGTCAAAACAAAGAATTTTAAAATATCAAAATAATTTTACCGGAAAATGGGTAGACACAATGAGGTTTTGCCAAGAACAGAATATAAAATTTCATAGAGTACGAGAAGTATGTTCCAATTTCCGATTTTGAGAGTATATTAAATTACAAATAAAACGATGACGAATGAATCTGAATGCCATCCAAAAAAGATGAGCTTGGATATTAATCAGAATTACTGTGTAATCAAACTATTTCAAGACCTCCTGTCATACACGGTTATATTGAGACAATTTAATGACTTATTAATACCTGGAATAAACTAAGACCATCTACCCCGCGGAGTTTCAACATATATTAACATTTAGGGTCATATAACTAGTATTTTCATCAACAATATGTGGGTGTGAATGGAAAATGTTTTGGTCAAGTATGTATGTAAATAGTTAATATAGTGACCGTAGAGGAGTTTTGGCTAAACCTTGTAAAAAAATAAAAAAATTATTTCTCATAGAAAGCGAGATTGTCGTGCCAAACAAATGAGAGTAATTATGTAAGTGAAGTATCATATAATTTAAATTTAGTTTAGGATTAGAGAAAAGTAAAGCCGCACGAAGTGCCGCGCCGCGCGCGGTACTTCCTTATTTGAGCGTCCTATTACTCACACTCCATGGAAAACAACCTTTTTTATGTAAAAAAAACCCTCAGCTTTCAATTAAAAGCATAAAATAAAATATGAAAAATACCGTTGTATCAAAAACACCAGAATTTAGCGCTCGCGTGCTGTGCTAGGACAATTGCCGTGATTTCCCCCATATGCGAATACGATCAGCTGTGACCTGCTGTAATGGATGTAGTAAGATTACGGGGCTGTAGAAATCAAACCTTAGTATAAGCGCGGCGGTGCAAATTCAAATTGATAAAAATGATCGAAATTAGTATGTGCCCGTGTATCTCAATTAGTATGTGTACTGTTTTTGTAGTAAAATTGAAATAAATTAGGTTATTGATGTAAAACTTTTTGGAGCTTATTCTATGTTAAATATTCTATCAAATTGAAAAATAACAAATATATTTTGGTAAATTAAAATTTAAAAAATGAATAAAAATATCATTCTGCAGCTAAAAAGAAAAAATTAAATTAAATCTTATGGAAAACCGTTTAGGTATTTATGAATATTATATTTCGCATCAAAATAAGCAATAAAAAAATAATTTTTTTATTTCAGCTATATATTGTAAAAAAACGAAAACTATTAAAATTAACAAAAAATTAGTTTGAAGTACATACATTAATTGTTTTATAAAAACGAAATTGAATGAGATAAAAAAAAAATTTTTTTAAGCTTATTCTACAAAAGAATTCCTATTAAATTAAGTGATAAAACAAAAATCAATTTTTTCACCGACATTTTTTTTTTTTTTTTCACCATCCCCTTAATATGGCCTTATTGGGAATAATATATCATATTTTGTGGCTAATTTAATGCTAATTTGTTGCATCATTTCTGATTTTGTAGCTACTACTATTTTCCAATCACTTCTATAGAGCATCGCGAAATATATTTATATTTAAATTCGCGTTCGTCACATTACATATTATTGACCGAAAATATAATCTTTTGAATGAAATATATTATTTCTTAGTTTTCAGTTAATTTAAACGAAAGCGAGAGATTCAGCTAATCAAAATCATTTGATTAAAGGAAAATAGTTAAAGCAAAATTTACTTATACTTTCAAAAGGTATTTTAATTTTTTTTAAATTAAGTAAAATATTAAAAATATTAAATTTTTGAATTTTTAGATTTTAAAGATTTTGGATTCCCTTGATAGACATTGAAAGTGTACTACAGTTTACAAGGTCATTAAATTTTATAAAAGTATTAAAAGATTGTGCAAATAGTGCGTTTATGATTGAGTTGAACTTTTTTTTATATGTAAAATAATAAATTATATGCATGTGTCAGGTTTTACTCAGGCAAATTTTCTGCTAATGCAGGAGTAAAATACTTACACTTTCATCGGTTGAAGTGATTTCTCTTTTGCTTCTACCTTGATAGATGCGTGGATGAACAATTCTATGGGTGCTAAAATCTTTCGATGGACCTAAAATGAAAAATGAAATGTCTCTGTACACCTTTACATGTATACTGCGTATATAAGTTTATTTATAATACTTATTTATAAACTTAATGAAACATTATAAATATATTTTTTCATTAGTCACACAAAAGAAGTATTTAGATCAATTTGTATATAGTCAAAAAAGTGTAAGTGAAAAAGACCAGAATTACTTCCAACACTTTTCTTTCATTCAGTTAAAATGCTAGTAACAGTTAAATCAATTAATAAAACGAATGTCAATTATATAATAGAAAATGATTTTTATTTTGTTTAAGACACATTGAGTTTGTTCTTAAATCGCTTTTTTCACTGGTTGAATTTTTAATAGATTCACAGAGTTTATTTATTGTACTAGTATGTAAAACTTTTAAACCTTTACATAAGTACGTTACTCAATCATTAAACAAATATCAAGTATGTAAAGTATTGCTTTTCTTTTTGAATATGTAGAAATAATACAAATTAGAATTTTAACTTTAAAAAGATATATCACGTATGTAAGTCGCTTTCGTCGTGCGCCAGGGTGACTTCTCACACACTGGTTCGGATGTCCTATGTCAGTGTGTGTGTGTGTGTGTGTGTGTGTGTGTGTGCGCGCGCGCGTGTGTGTGTATGTGTGTGCGTGCGTGCGTGCGTGAGTGCGTTTGATTCTTCTTGAATTGACATTCTATTTTGACTTTTTTCTGTTTGTTTCCTTTTGCTCAGGAGGTAGTCCGATTTGAATTTTTTAAACGGCTTTTAAAAGTAATCGGCAAGTAATAAGAAAAGTCTATCTCAGATTTTCGTAGAAATGTTGAGACATAGGTGAAAAATGCTTCCAAACATGGCCCGAAAACATGTTGCTCTTGCCTTTTCAGAGGGTATACAGGTGATAACCAGATCACTTGTTCGTCTCGTACTCCGAGCAAGACAACTATCAAATCTAATGTTAGTTTAGTTAAGTTGTTAGATAGTTAATAGGATTTAGGTTTTATTTTCTATTAAATAAATAGATTATTATTATTAAGTTTGAACTGTTAAGTTTATTGACTTTAAATAAATCTTTGATTACAATAGGAGGATACCTTGGGTTTGCCTTGTCGGCTTGGAGGATGGGTACACCCGGGCTATGAGGCCCGAAGCTCGTCAACCTATGCAAACACAATCAGCTTCTGCTAGTACACACCGTGCAAACTAAGGCCTGAACGCTCGCCGAGGATAGCGGAATAACAAATGCTCGCCCGCCTGGCTTACTCTCGCGCTGAGCTGGTCTATGCGCTCGCTCTCGTCTACACTGTGTGTCTGCACGGAATAAAGTTTGCAGGCTGTAGAGCGGTGCTTTCTGAGAGAATCGCGCATTGTGCTGTATAGCAGCGCTAGGCGACGTGCGTGCATGGTTTTTCGAGGTGCCGCATGTCTATAGTTGGTGCTGTTTAGCAGGCCGAATCTCGAGGCAAAATAGCACCCCGTTTTGAGGTGCAAGCACGGAGAATCGTGATGCGCGCAGCTCTAAGCCACTCCGCGTCGCGCAAGCGGCCCAGCGCATGCGAGTTTTAGGTTATGTTGACATATATAACTCTTGAGAAACGATGTATTATAGCATATTGTTTTTCTATTACAATTAATAATCTATGATAAATTTATAATATGTATCTTACTACATGAAAATGTAAAAATAATGTAAGGTAATTCGGGGAAAGATGCCATACGTGAGGAAAAAGTTGAAATAAAAATTTTTAATATTAATGAAACAACATTTTTATAATTGAAACATATAAATAACGCAATAATCTATTAAATACATAACAATTCTTCAATAAATATTTAATTAACTGGCTATTAATTATAATTGAAATTCGTAACGTAAAAGTGGCATCTTCCCCATTAGTGCGGGAAAGACGCCACATACTTACAAACAAAATTTAATATAAATTAAACTTAAAAAAATAGTTCTAATAAATTATTTTTCACTTTTAAATAAACAAGGCATTTACATAGAACATTTTTTGACAAAAAAAAATACACTTTACATTTTACAAACACGGCAAATTCCATTTTTGCAACAATCTTCAGGCATCCATGATTCATACTTTACACATTGAACCCAATCACATTTTGGCCCTATCTTATTGTAAAAGCTTATTTTACAACAAGGACAAAAGTCGTCAAAAGTTTCTTCTTCGTTCAAGGAGTTATTTTTGTAATGGAATTAAAACGATGTTTAATCTTATTTCTTATTTCTTTCAGCAAAACTATATACATATATATAAGCTATCTGTCAAACACTTTGAGAAGTTGGAGCGCCTCAACGCGTCATCCCGGCCCTCTAAGGGTTAATGTAATTTACTAAGTCCAGACGGTTTAAGCTTACAATTTGAAAAATCTTTTTTTATATGTCGTCGCAGTGTTTGATAAGCAATGTCATACGTTTCAGCAGCATGCCATGCAGTTGTTTTATTTTCGCGGACTAGTGACATGGCTTTTATTAAATTTTCTTTAATCCAAGGCCCTCTATTTGTTTTTTTTTTAATAATATCTACCCATAGTAACCTTCAAATTAATAAATTGTATTTATAACAAAAAATAGCATCAATAATAGCATAATA
>UELX01006467.1:0-10811 GCA_900480035.1 Eupelmus urozonus | reverse complement strand
GGCTAGTAGGGCCTTAGAGTGGGGGGAGTAAGAGCGCAGTGCAGGCGTCTCTATACTATATGCATATTTCTAACACTAAAAATTACCAAAAATTTGAGCGATGTGTCTTTATATGTATCTTGATTAAACAAGCACGCCTCTACGATCGGTTTTTTCTCATCAGGAAAGATCTACCATCAATAATGCCCTGACGCCGAGGATTTCACCTTTTACTTAGATTCAAATCAACGAATTCAATGAACCAGAGCCATAATGTCTTTCTTCGAGTTTCAAAGATATTGGACCATTATAATTACTCGAGTGCATCGTTTTTAATAACCAAGATAAGTATAAAAAAAATTTTTTAAATGAATAATCTTTTGAATAAAAAATTAAACGGTATCAATCAATCAATTGTTAATCGAGCAAACATTACGAGGTAAAACTGTTTTGTCGGCTTAAATAATTGTTAAAATTTCTGCATTAGAAACAGATTCGAATTTTATTCTTTGTCAAGTATATTGCGAAAAGTTCGATTATAAAAATGAACAATGATGTTAAGTAGCCTATTGTTATAAGATAAATTAGCTTTATATCTAATTTTAATTTTTCATAGTATCTGATGATTTTTCGTTGAATTTTGCAAATAATATCATAACTCCAAAAAAACTTTTGAATCGCTACTGCCCTGAGTCTTAAATTTCTTAGATGAATTCTAAAAGCAATATTTATCCAATAATCCATAAGACCAGACTGATTAATTCGAAGTATTACTTTACTAAATTTACTAGTATATGGTGAATGTCTTGAAAATAACATTAAATTCCAACTAGGTTTAATTGGCTCATTTATTACGCTATATCTCCACTGATCTCCGTTTGCTGAATAACTTTCGAATAATTTTATATTAAAAAAATTGTTGTAACACATATTTACTTCGTCCTTGACAATCATTTTATAACAAGTTCTATTATTTCTTTCAACTGCAGTCACAGTATGATTAACCAATTCCAGCATTCCATTTTTCGACATTACGCGCTTCGTTACCTTATCTGAGATCAAAGAAATTCCTGAATCAATCAATTCTTGGGTTGATTCAAAACGATAAAATCGTTTTATACTCAAGTTTATGTTAAAGAAGTGTTGCAGAAATTCAACCGAAAATATTGCAGATGCACATATTAGCCAGAACCATATTATTTTGTCTTTTATTGAGCATGGTCTAGATGGTACTGAAACTCCAATTAGTATTAACGTCACATTGTTCGTTGTAATAAAATCACTCTTATAGCGGAAAAGGTACAATAGTATGCTACCGCCTGCAATTACAACAACAATTACACTAAGAAAAATCATTAAACTCCATGGTGTTTGTAACTCATAGTGACCATATTGTTTAACGTACAAATAAGTTGAAAATTCAGAATTAATTATACGAATATGGTTCATATTTTTATAGTTTGTTAAAGAAGTTTGTTGTTGATAAGTATTTATTACAAAATCAATTTGCTTTTTATCAAGTGCTTCTATTAAAGTAGGCCAACTTGAATCATATTGTTTCATATTAATGGTAAAATTCAAACATTGAGCTATAGCTTCCAATATTGAAATTTCAAAACCGTAAAGTGATTTCAAATTTTTTCCATTAAAATATTTAGGTTGCATCACGTAAAAAACGTCTTTAAAATATCCCGACTTTAAAGTAAAATTATGTAGATTATTCAATTTATCAGTGAATAATGTAATATTTTCAGAAATTGGATCAATTTTATATTTCTTATTAAAAGGATTATATTCATGAATTAAAACTCTTAGCTGGTCAAAACAAACTGATGCTTTTAATTCACTGATACTTTTCCTCTCGCAGATAATTTCTATAATAGTGACATATAAATACTTTTTTGACCATAAAAAGTTAAAAGTTGATTTAAAGTTGTAAGCATGGCCTTTGTTTATGTAAAAAATAATGTAATAAGGCCTTGAACCTGTGTTAGAAATGTTTTCTAAAAAATCCAATATACCTATAAGAGTTTCACTTAAATTTGAAGTATCGATGAACAATATATGCAAAGCTGAATATGTCAATGACTTAACAAACTTATTTTCCTTTAATGATTCGTTTTTTACTTTCATTTCTTCCAATAATTCATTTACACCCACAATGTAAAATTTAAATTTCTGACAGAGTTTATGCTGAATTATTGCCAAACTAGGTGAAAGTATCCTCGATGACAGTATTATTAAATTAACATGTCTATTTTCCAAACCTCTATCTATGTTGTCACTTATATATTTAATCCAATTCCAGTTTGATTCATTAAAACTACTTACTTTAGCAATCACACTAAGTATGTACAAAATACTAACAACATATGTGTGAACATTCATAGTTTTCTACTTATACAGTATTAAAAATATGTTATAATCTATCGTTTTATGCTTGCTTTTAAATTTTGTGGGTTCAAAACAAAGTTTTAGAAGTTTTATTTAATTTCACACCCTAAACATTTTAATAATAACTAAGTATCATGAAATGAAATTGGTGTCACCTCTTAAAAAGCAATAAAAGTATCAAATATACAATTAATCAAAGTTTAAGTGGTACGTGTCTCAGGTTTTAATAACAACTTTCGTAGAAAATCTTATCTACATCTATGAAAGTTTTCAAAGTTCTTTTTAGAATGTAGATTGTTTTAAATCGTTCCAATAATAAGTAATTTACGATTAGAAACGCATTTAAGTATTCCACGGTATGAGTTTACTGCAGCAACTAACATAAAAATATTGTTTAATCGTAATAAACATCAAATATTAAAAATAGAAAGCAATAAAAAAGCAAAAATAGTACTGAATAATCTTTTTCTTAATCTAGATTTCTGTTATTTTCGATTTTTTAAATTATGTTTTTAGCGTATCTCCTAAACTAGTTGTTATTTAATAAAGTTCAACGTTACTTTTTTGTTATTCTGTAACGTTACTTTCTCATATTTTAACGCCATTAAAATAAACTGTTTGTCGATATTTTGGTAAAGTGAAAAATAAATCTTTTAAGTCTGCAAAAAAGCTTGTAAATGCTTTACAGCCCATCTATTATTATTATTTATCATCAAACGCATCATCACTCCACGCATTGTTTAAAAACAAACTCCCAAAACCTGCCGACCACTCCGCAATCACCGATCCCTTCCCTATCGATTATTTTCAAATCTTACCGCACAGCTTTCAAAGCGCACCAGCAGAAGGGGGGACAGAGGCGCGACTGCGCGCGCGCCACAGCAATATGGCCGCCGCACCTGCGGCGCCATGGTGTAGTCGTAGCAGACGATATGCGCGAGCTGGCCTTCTAGCGTTTATATACGCGGCGCTGTGCACAGGTGGTATGCGTGGGCGAAAAAAAAGTCGCAGCAGAAGCAGCAGCAGGCTCGCTTTTAAACAGGCGCTGTCACCGCGGGGGTGGCTCTTTCTCACTCTCTTACTCACCCTCGCATCCGTCGCGCGCTGAGTAATTAAAGACGCGGCCGCGCGCGCGGGTCAGGATGAGCGGCCGGTCGCCCCAGCCGAAGAGCCCCGAGGCCCCAGCCGACGACGATGTCACGGACGCCGTCGACCCCAGGGTCCAGGTATATAACCCCGCTGTTTTGTTTTTCAGCTCGACGGTGAGCTGTATTACGTGTGATCGATCGAGTGCTTTTGTTGAGTGGCAAAGTGTCTGGCGAGCCAGAGTTCCGAAAATTCATGTTCCTCGAGTGATTCGTGAGTGGATCGAGGTGTATGTATATACCCTTGGACGAGCTTGCACGGGCTTCGGCTGCGACGTCGCTGCAGGCCCGTGTATGCGTGTTTATGGCCTGTCTGGCCTAGATTCGACGGCTTTTGATGGAGATAAGGCGCGGAGTTTTACGGTAGCTGCGCCCCGCTGATGCGGTGATAAACGATGACACTTTTTTTTCTGTATGCGCGCGGATGCGTTGGGCAAAAAATTATTGATTCGCTTTTTTCGGCCGCAAGTGTGTTTACCCGCGTTGCGCCTCGATTGTTTTTTCTGGGCTCGTTATGGCTTTTCTAGGGTGGGTAAATAATTGATGAGGCTTTGATTTGTGCCACTTTACGCTTTTCTTTTCTTTATTGTTCAATGCTATTAAAGCTGATGCTCTGTTATTGTAGGTCTTACAGAGGGTTTTAGCTGTAGGGATTGGATTTAATGTTGATTTTTATGCGGTACTCATGATTGAATCTATTTTTTCAGATCGAGCTTGAGCGTCTCAATACTGCTACTGATGACATCAATAAGCTTGAAGTGGACTTAGATGTAAGTGATTTTATAAACTTATAAACATTTTGTAAGAAAGAAAAATTAGAAATATTACTCATTTATTTAAGAATTAGACTAGGAATCAATAATTGTAAAATCATAATATAACACTTACAATAGTGCTGATAAGAATGTTACTGTATATAATAGATTAATTATATAATTTAAAAATATGTGTCATTACCTGTTTCTAACTATTACATATAAATCATTAAAGGAAGCAAGAGCAACATTCAGAGAACTATTATGCGAATCAACATTCAAAATTGATTCTTTGGCAAAAAAGCTTGGTACTTGTATAGAAAAATCTCGTCCATATTACGATTCTAGGTTTAAAGCAAAAGAGGTAAAATTTACTTTATTATAAATTAAAAAAGTTACTAGAGATCATTCAATGAGAACTTTTTGACAGGCTTTAACAGAAACTCAAAAAGCTGCTATTAGGTTTGAAAGAGCAAATAGTCAACACGCTGCTGCAAAAGAAATGGTATATCTTGCAGAAGAAGGTTTGAGAACTGAGGGGAGATGTTTTGATCACGCTTGGCAGGTAAATTGATAGTTTTATCCTCATAATTTAAAAATTATTTCATATTCTCAATTATGTCAGTGTAATATATTTATAGGAAATGTTGAACCATGCTACCTCGAGAGTGAATGAATCAGAACATGAACGGGCAATTTGTGAAGTTGAACATAGACGTACAACTGCTTTATATCATAAAGCTGAACATGAAGTTCAAAGGTTACAAAGAGAACTTAAACGTGCCATTACAAAGTCCAGGTATCATTTAAAACAGTGCTAAAATAATTTTTTTGATTATTCTGCTTGTATTGCATGTTTTTTTAAGCTTTTCTTGCAAAGTTACCTATCAAATTTAGAATTTTATATAAAATAGCCAGTAAATACTTTTTTAAGGAATGACTTTTATCTATTTCCTCATATCTGATATCACCTTAATTATTACACTTTGTAGTTTTGCGAATTTTTTATAATTTTTTTCTTTTAATTTTATTAAAAGATTAGTTCTTTTTTTATTCTCGTTATAAACGAGAATATTTACTTTTTTTGACTGTGTTAATGATGTTGGCAGTATGGGTGCACGTCGCAGTTTGCTTCTGATAAACAGTATCGCCTACAGGCACAACTTGCTCATGTTGTAAGTAGTATAGAGTTTTTTATTTTCATCCTTAAGCACTGATTTCACCTTTTGTTTTTATTACATTTAAATACTGATTTTGCCAACTTTTGCACGAGTGTGATTCTTTTCTCTTTATTTTTTAATGAAAGAGTAAATAGATGTTGCATTGCAGAAGTTGACTGTAGTTTAAAATTGTAACAAAATTATTATTACAATATGTTACATTATACGCAATTAATAATAAAATTTATTAATTTTTATTATTATTAGGCCATACTATGAAATGAAAGCACATTTTAATCAGGTTCTGGAAGAACAAAAAATAAGAGTAAGTGCACTTGAGAAATCAGTTGCAGATGCCAAAATGACATATGCTGAAGCGTTAAGAAACTTAGAAAGGATAAGTGATGAAATACATAGAGTAAGTATCTTTAAAATATTGTTTGCACTATTATGTTTTTTTCTACTATTTTTTGTAATGATAAAATATTCGTCTTTGTAGACTAGAAGATATGATGGTACAAATAATTATAATAAACAATTAGGAGATACAAGGAATCCTTCTTCCAACCCGTCAAATACTAATTCAGCAAAATCTAGCACTACCGAATCACCAGACAGTACTGATTATACAAGTGACGAATATTTACGCCTTCCTGAAAAAATTAATTCAGATGCAGTTTCTGCTCTACCTATGGTATAACTAATATTTTGTTTATCATCTATTTATTGTAAGTGAAAGAAAACATAATTATTCATTCAATCACTTGATTTTTAGGTGGAGAAAACATCGTCTTCTGAATATATAGGTAAAAATACTATAAATATGTCGTCTACAGAGCCTAGGCGATACATAAAGCGTGATAGGCCGCGCAGTATCGCCACTACTGATGCCAAACATATCACGACTGTTCAAAATCAAACTAGTGCTTCTACGTCCAACTTGCCTGATATTACAAAAGTAGTATCGCCTACAGTAAAGAAAGTTAAAATACAATCGCCTAAAAAGCATAATGAAAGTAACGGTGTGCAAAACGGTGACGAATGGACCGAGATAAGTTTGAACAACTCTCCAGAGGAAGTGATCTACAATAACGAAGTGTACTCCGATGAAGAGGATCAACCAATCCCCTACAAGCCTTTGGGAACTGATTTAAGTCCAGAACCGTCGAATACTGCAAACGATTCAAACGATAACACTAAGCGAAAAAAGTTAGTAACGCAACAGTCGCTGCCTGCCATGACTGAAAAGAACGAAATAAGTCTGACTGAAGAGAAGAAAGCACAAGTTACAAGAAGTCCGTCGTTTAAAAGAAAAGGCAAATTGGATAGTTGCATTGCCACATGGATATCGCGCAACTCGATAGCTGGTGAAATGAGTGCAGGAAGTTCTGGTAAATAATTAAATAAAAATAATAAATAATCTTACTTGGTCATTTTATAAGAATGATTTTCTTTATATTATGTGATAAGAGGATAATTATTTAAAATATTTCAACTATTTTTCTTTTAAATTTTTTTAATAACAGGGGAAATAAAATATTGTACGATACTCATGTAAGAAGTAATAGTTCAAGGCACGACGTTTAGCGTACACGTCGTGCCGTAATGTACTATTTAGCCCAGATTTTAAAAATTTTATACTAAATTTTCATAATTATTAGTGAAATAATATTTTATGAATTTCTCAATATGTTTAGCGAGTTCTAGTCGAAGACAGTCTTTAGATGTATTATGGAATTCGGGAACGGGAGAGCGAGTTAAAGAGTTACTTAATCAAGGAATGATGATGCTAAATATATCGAATTTGACAGAACGAAGACCTAGCGAGTCGAAAGCAACAGAAAATGAAAAAGATAAGGAAAGAGTGGAGAAAACAGAAAAAGTAGATTTAAAAGGCAAAAAAGTTCCAAGTCCTTTGGAAAAAACTATGAACTATTTGAATGCTGAAGAAGAAACCTCCGACAGTGAAAGTTTAGCAAGGTATAATTAAAATTAAAAAATTAAATCAATAATTATTAATTAGATTGTATCAAACTACAATATAAATAATAAATATTAAAAAATTTATTGTTCAAAATTTAATATTAATATAAATACTATTATTTCAGTGTTGAAATGCTTACAGAAGATCAAATATCTTCTTTAATGATGGAACCTGATATGAATCAAGTATGTCAAGAAATTTTAGGTACACCTCTAGTCGAAGTATGCCCTCTTTTGCAACAACTCCAACAGCAACAATAACACTAAATCTAAACAAGTTTTAATTGCTACGCATTGAAGAAGTGCAAAAGAAAGTGTTCAAAGTTAAGAGCAAGCTGATGATTGAAAGATGATATTTTATTCTGAAAGACTACAGATCTCTGCTACTTTGCCAACTCTTCCTTTTTAATTTTTAATTTTGTAATTGTTGGAGATTTGTTACTTAGTTTTTAGTATTTCTTAGATATATTTTATCCAAAGAATACATTGCGAGGATGCATAATATACACTTTAGCAACCAAGATTGGTGCTAAGCGTTTTGTTACATTTTGATATGCGCCATCAGATATCACATTTTGGTTGTGAATTTTTTTTGTTCTTTTAAATGTTTTAAACGTTATTTTTATATTTATTTAATGAAGTTATGTCATTCATGTTGAGTAAATCTCACATTCCTAAAGATCATTTCTAATGCTTTTAATCTGAAATGATATAAAAATAATGCTTTTGCTCTTGCGTTTTGCTACGACATATTTAAGCCTTACACTAAACTTAATCATGTGCGGTAAATTCTGTTTTTAAAATGTGATGTTATTTTTGTTGATTTATTAACCGGAGTTTATAATTTATATGATTAAATTATTTTATTTGTTATGTCTGTATAGACTATAGGTTGTAAAGTTAACTTTAATTAGCGTAACAAAGCAATACAAATGTAATACGTAGGTAATAAGGGAATCTACTCTTGCTGTATTTTAAAAAATCTAATAATTTAAAAAAAGCAGTTTTGCAAAAATATTTATTATATATTACTATAGTCCAAAAATAATTAAAATTGGATTTTTTTCAATCAATTTAACATATTATCAGACAGAGTAGTTCCTAAACTTCCTGTGATCAAGTGTCAGATTGTTGCATTAATATTTTTGAACATCTGCATAATATATTAATACGATGCATACTGAGATTTTACAAAGTAATTAAGTGGGCTTGCAATGTTACCATTTTATTATATATTATTTAATTACATATTATCACCGTGAATTGAAGCTAGTATGAGTTGGTAATGTGTATTGTACAATTAATTAATGAAGTACAAAGTGCTTCAAAAATAATACATTTTTTACAGACAGTTCTAAGGGCTAATGATGTAGAATAAACATAATAAATAATTAGTGAAATGCGAATAGAATAACTCTAGTTGCCAATTAGAAAGTTTTTGTTGTAAAAATTTATATCGAATCTTGTCACATATACATATACTATTTATTGAAGAAAGTTTCGAGAAGTAAATAAAAAATTATCGAGCATGTTGCTTTGCCAATAGTGCTTTTGCACCAATAAAACTATTGAATATTCAACTTGAATAGTTAATAATCATTGTACAAAAGCGAGAAAAGATTTCTCGCCTTCAAATTAGATACAAATACCTAGTCAACGAATTAGAAAAATTATCGTACATAAAGTAAAAAAAAATTAGTTTCAGAATTCATTCTTATATATATATATATGTATCAATGAATGATAAAGATATGGTTAACTTGGATTTCTCATGTCTTGTTTCTGATTTACAACGTGTTACAAATTCTAATAAAATATAAATATGCTTAAATAAGGTTTGTGAAAAACTAACAAAAAATTTATATAATATAATACACATTTTTTACAAATGATAACATATTTTAATTCGAATGAAATTTAATGGCAAGATAAATCTTTAAAATTTTTAAGTGCTCAATAATCAGATATATCAAGTGCAAAATAATTATATAATGTAATTATTTGCTTAGAAATTATTTCAGTAAATCTAATCTTCTATGCGAAAACTTGCGAAAACAGATTCATCTAAATAAAAACTGCGTTGTCGTTCTACTTTTTGAAGTAAAAAATTTCAGAATACAAAAAAACAAATTGTTATGAATGAGAAAACATAAATGTAAATGTATAATATTGTATATGTATCTGTAACTATAATGTATATATAAAAAAATCTTCATTAAAACATTCATTAACAAATACTGTCATTTCTTTATTATTTTACTTATCACACTGATCAAATTTACATCGTTTGGAAAGAATTTAAGCAGAGAAAATTTAGATTACATAAATTAAGTTTAAACGATAAAATCCGGTAGTTCACAGTGTGAAGACACGTATTAGATTTAATACAAAATTTCTTGTTTATCTTATTGATTTTTTAGAATACATAGAATTCAAATATGTTGAAAAAGAATGATCCGATAAAAACTTAAATATTTTTAAAACTATAGAACATATAATGGAGGCTTTCTGATAAAAATTATTCTTAATTTGTAAAATAAGATATAATTTAAAACTTATTTTTTGGGTCACTGATCTTGATAAAACTTTAAGTAAAGTTTTAATAATAGTGTATAAATAGAAAAAGCTCCAACGGTATGTAAAAGAGAGCATTTTATGTAATTCTTTATTTTAGCACACTTAGAACTAAAATTTCCGCATATAGTAGCTTATATTCTTTCCAAGTACTCTATTTTTATTTAAATGTATTGTAATTACCTAAGAGTTATATTATATAATTACAGAAGTAGAATATTTAATGTTATAAAACATTATTGTCGGAAAATTTAATAAAATTATTTTCTTACCTAACAATTTGCCAATCCAACAGTTCGTAACATAAAACTACAAAATATCTAGAATTAAAGCAACTTGAGAAAACATAAGATTTTTATAAACATCTAAACATCATTGTTCGTTATCTGCAGGTTCATATTAAAGAAAGAAATATAATGGTTGTTAAAGAAATATCAAAGTTTTTTTTGATGATGGTGATGATGATAATGAAAACTTCAGTTGTAATATGAAAATGAAGATTTAACACACTGTTAAAAGATGGTTAATTGAACCCTTATAACTTACTAGGAGAGTGTCAGAGATCCGGATCACGGATTTTGCTTAAACTTTGGGATACGGTTTCAAATGTTGAAATATGAAGAAAACCAAAATTTCAGACCCTAACGCTTTAGAAAACTCAAGTTATTCATATTTTTAGTTTAATTTTAAGGAAATATTAAAATAAACGCTATTTTTTAAACCATTTTTTATTTATAAATTATATTTGTAAAAGTAAAAAACTATTCTTATTATTGTATGCAAGCTTTTTACTAATATTATTGCAAAACCCTCTTGCAATT
>UELX01006466.1:0-10815 GCA_900480035.1 Eupelmus urozonus | reverse complement strand
ATTTCTACAGATGATTTTTTAAATATATATGCAATAAAATTTTTTTGATGTATCATTAATGTAAACTTCACCCACATGATAGGCGCTTGCGATATTTAAAAAAATTATACCATTTCCAAGAATTCAGCTTAGTTTCCTCGTTAAAATATTCGACGATCGCGAATTTTAATACCGCACAACATTCAATTTTTTATTATCGTTAAAAATTAAATTATTCCGTATTCTCAAGCATTTCGAAGATCTCCTGCAGCAACAAATAGGAAAATTTATCAAAATGTCACTTCTAAAAATCTGTTTTATTCATCGAAATGAAAAATGCATCTTATAATCCAAGCCCGACAGATTTGTGTTACCGTCCGCTACCCATCTCTGTCAAAGCGAAAGAAAAATTGCGAGATTTTTTTTTCATCGACTAAAATCAACGTTTGCATTCAGGTCAGTGCTATAACAAAAGCGCACTCGTGAAGCTCAGACTGTGATTTTTCATGATTATTTCAGTAACAGTTTTCTCTAGCTCGATCTTTCAAAATGATTAGGATGAATTGAGCTTTTTGCGTTTTACAATTTTGGAGTTGCATCATTTATATTCTATTGCGTTCGATAAAGCACTTGAGCACAATTCAAATTGTATAATTTTTAATACAATAGTTGAAAAATTTAAAAGTAAATATTATAAAAAAACAATAGAATGATATTTTAAGGATTGATTGCATTCATCAAGAAACATTGAAAAAAATTAAGCATCCCATTTCCCAATCTGCTAGAAATAGTTTAAGCGTTAACATTACTCTACCCCATAACCCATTCCTCTGAGCATTTAGTAGGCATCCCCCACGCGAATCAATAAACAATAATCCTTCGAAAAACTAACATCCAAAACCTTTCGCGAACAAAACTCATTTTCAACCTCACCCAGCCTCTGTCAACTGTAGAAAACTTCACCTGCAAACAAAAGCGCCACTGAATCGAAATACCGAATAAAAAGCTTATCATCTCAGTCCACCCACCCCCAAAATTCCTAAACGCGCAGCCGGCTTCCACCCTCCACCCCACCATCCTCTCCGAAATAAATTCTAATTTCGCGAAAAATGCCGAAACGAGAAAGGGTTACGGAAGAGCCAGAGAGCGAAAGCTCGAAAGGGGGACGATCCGCGCGTGTAGGTGGGACACGCGCACACTCTCTTCACCCCTTTATCGATCGGCCGGCGCAAATTCAGAGAGTCAGCCCTTGTTCGCGCGCGCGTCCACTTGCTCCTGCTCGCGATGGAAGAAAGCATAGACTGAGAACGCGTATCTCCCAGCGTATATATATCGCCTCCCTCCTGCCGGCGACAGACGCTCGTCCTATTCGGGACAGTTATGTATATATATAAAGCTAGGAGGGCGAGGATTTCGCGAGAAAAGTATATGCGCGGCCGAGAGACAAAGCGAAAGAGAGAGAAGGGATCGGGGCGCGGGTGTATGGGAGCGCCTATAGAATGGAGTTGAAGCATTGTAAATCAATACCCCGCGCGCGCGACTGCCGCTCTGCTGAGCGCTGGTGCTCTCTCGCACTCTCGAGAGAGAAGCTATACCGTTTGGAGGCGCGAAGGTGTGAACGAACGGTATGATTTTACGCGAGGAATCTTGCTAGTTGTGGATGTGGGGCTTGACGGAAGTGTGAATGAGATGTTGGAAGTAGAAGGAGAGGAAGCTTTTTTAGTTGTTGTTATTTGTTGATTGAGTTATTTTTATTGCGATGGGTATTCTGGGATGTGGAGGAAACGAGATGTATCGTTTAGGTTGTTGAGTTTAAAGGTATTGTTTATGAATGCCTTAATAATATTACGCAAGAAATGGATTTAATGACTACTATTATTCTCAATGATTCCTTTAAATATCGTTGAAGACGCTGTCATTTGCTTTAATTTGCATTATCACTTCAATTCGCGTAATGTAGAACAGAAAGTGATGAAACAAAAGCCTTGTCAATTTATTTTTGTAGAATATTTTTGTAAGAAATTTTAATTTAAGGAATATATAATTTGAAACAGCACACTGAAATGTTATTGTGCAGCTTTATATAATGAAATAAAATAATAATTTAGAGAAGATAAGCGTTAAACTAACACCAGAATCGAGAAGTTCGGCGTAAAATAAAATAATTTCAGCCATTAAAATTCCAGAAAAAAATTAGTAATAAGTGATTTTAGTAAACAAGGTAATGTTAATAAAAATTATTTTCCCAAAACAGCCTGTAACGGATGATGAAAAATAAACGACAAATTGTTCTTGATTGTAAAAAACATTGATTTATTTATTTTTGTTTATTTCAAAAAATTATAAAAAAACTGAATTAAATAGTACATTAAAATTTTTGTCGAGTTATTCTCATAGTCAAGCAAAAGTTACTAAAAATAATCTACTCTTAACAGCACTTTTCATCAAAGCTAAATCAACATTAGACATAATAGCGTTATGATTTCTCTTACTTTGGAAGCAGAATGTATTTAAAAAAAAAAGATATATTATTCTTTGATAACATCTTCAATTACTTGTAAAACTGGAGAAACGTTAATTACTCGACGAACAGTTTTACTTTTTTCGACGCACAGTTTTAATGGTTTCTTTTGCAAAGATCCAATGTTATTAACAACGAGCTGTATTAATTTATCCGCCGAAACTCGCATGCAGTTTTTAACTTCCAAATATTCAATATTTCCAAATTTAATTATTTGGTTAAATCCAAAAGTAGATAATTTATGACACGAGTCACATATTAGAGTTTGTAGATTATAGGCATTTAACAACGTAGTATTGGTTATATTACATAGTTCTACTAATTTTAAGTATTGAAGTTTTGGCAACCTTGTAAAAGTAAGAAAGGAATTATCATCAACGTTACTAGAACCTGCAACAAAAATAATTAGAAAAGTAAAAGCTATTGCTCCATAGGTTATTGTTATATGTAGGTAATTAATAAAACTAGATAATTACATTTAAAAGTTGCTCGTTTTAATTGTTTGCAATTTTTTTCAATTTTAGCTAAACAGTCGTTTGTTAAAATTTTACCATGAAGTTCCAATGTTTGAAGATTTGTCAACTTCAATACGTAAGAATCATTATCGGTAATACGATTAAAATAGATGTTCTGATCAATATAAGTATGTATTATTAAATTCTTGAAATTTAGGGGATTTTCTGAAATTACTTCCATAAATTTGTCTAAATATTCAAGTTTGTATGTAATCTTCAATGTGTGCAATGCTGTCAAACTTGCAAAGGCCTATTAAAGCATAAAATAAATATAAATTAAATTTAAAATAAATTAGAATTTTTAAAATATACATTACAGAGATCAGCAGTAATATAATAAATTAATCATAAAAACATGATTATAAATAAATGATAATACTGCTGCTCAGAAATAGTTAATTTTTGTAACTTTATTACGTTACTGTTAAATTGAGAAGGCCAACCGAAATTGACTGATTCTAATATAATAATCTCAAGGCAGTTTTGGGGTAAGTATTGCAAACAACGTAGTGATAACTCTGTTTCAACTAATCTCAATGAACGAAGTCTTTTCATTCTTGAAAACAAATTTGATAGAGCTTGATTAGTATTTCGCGAATGTTCGTAAAAATCTTTTGTACATCTTCCTAAACTAATTTCAGTAACTGCGTTACAATTTTCGGCCAAAATATCTAATCCTCTACTGTTACATACAATGTATGACAAGTCAATCGATTGTATATTTGAACATAATTTTACAATTGTAGCTAAAACGGGATTAGGTCTAAAGCAAATATTCTGATATCTGTGGGTAAAATCTATGTGTTTGACATTCTTTCCACAAAGCGTTAATACTTGTGCAACTGCCGTATAATGAATATTAAGTCCTGGCTCATTATCTCCCACCCAACTGCTTTTTATAAAATCTAATTTTGATACATCAGTCCATGATATTTTACTGACTTTTTGCCAACGTTTGCATACTGTAATTAATTAAAATATACTTATATACTGATGCTATATAATTTTTTTAAGATTAATATATAGCAGGATATAAAAATATTTTAAATACCTCTTTGAAGTCTTATTCTGTTTGCATGTGGCAAAAAAGAGAAAATATGATGTAAGCAATCGTCGTTTAATATAGAGATTGAAGCACTGCCATCATTTGTATTAACTATTTTTGACGTGCATTTCTTAAGGTGCTTAGGTTGATTTCCCATCTTCTTCAACTGTATGTTTAAATGTGGCGTGTATCCTCTGAAAAATTAATAAATTTTTTTATTAATTAACAACTTTTTAGCATGAGCAATGGTGAGATTAAACATATTTTCTGGCTGGATATAGGAAATTAATGTTTTTTAACTAAACTCATTTAAGGATCATTTTGTAATATTTAATTGCGAAATTGACAAATTGAAATAATTTTAGTTTTTATTGTGATATTAATAATTTTCTAGATGATGAGGCTTCGGCTAAGAAACTTCAGAATAATGACAACAATTTTTCATCAAAACAAATAATAATACGCCATTTTTTATAGCCATTAACTTTTCTGGCTATTTCGAAATAGTCAAATTTCTATTAGCAGTCTTTTTTTAATAAAGCACGTATTGTTAAATAATTTGTTGCACGAGTTATTAGTATGGGTTTAATTTAACGATTTCTTACTTTTAGTTTTAACTTTGATATTACACATATATGTACCATTATTAATTTTCGCGAGAATAATTATTAAATTTCCAAGAATTATCAAACTTTTGTTTACAAATTAGATACTTTATAAAAACTTATTAAATCTTATTTATTTTAATGCTGTACAAAAAGATAATGAACAGCCACATTAAACGTTGGTATTTTTGGTGCCAAACGAAGCTATAAAAACGAAAAAGACTTTAATTTAAAAAATTCACATAAAGGTTGCACTAAGCAGTAAAATTTTATATTATTTACGTTAAAAACAATACTTCACTGCTTCTGCAACGGATAAAATAAACTATTACTTATGTAATTCTGTAACATGTATCAGAATTAAACAACTAAATGACTCAAAGTCAACCGAATTTAACGAAACCTAACAAGATGAAATTACCAGAAAACGCAGCAGGGGATGCGCAGCAACGATGTAACACATTGCGAGAGAGAAGAAAAAAGAGAAGGAACGCACAGCCTAACGTATACGGTTACGCGGGGTCTAAAAATATAGGAGAAAGAATGAAAGGGGTAGGTGGTAGCGCTTGAGAGAGGGTCGAGCTAGGTGGGGGGTACGCGATCGACTTTTTAATGGCGTAACAAAGGCAATTAATCTGACAAAAGGTGAGTCGACGGGAGACAAGCGCGCGCGCGCGCTCGTTCGCCGACACACAATTGGGTTTGAGCCAATCATCAGGGGATGACTCTATGGGCGTCCAGCCGTTCAAATTGAGCGAAAGAGATTTTTTTTCAGAGCGGACTAGGTGAATTGGGAGAGAGTATTGTAGTAATTTTTTAAAGTGTGGGGCGTTATTAGATTTGGTTGGGAGTTGCGAAGCGAAGGCTGATGCAATATGGCAAACCTTTTTATGATCGGTTTTTTATATAATAAATAAATGATGAAAATTTTATTATAAAAATGTAATAACTTTGTTCTATATTTAATTATTAAATGGTAGGATTGCGTACAAATTTAGAGTTACTGTGACGAATGCCATAATGTTTCTATAATTATTTGAACCGACATACTGGAGATCTGGTCCGCTACGGGTTAAAAGATTACAACAAAATACCCTCTTGTTTAAATAAATATTAATGAAAAAATGACTTTGTCCATTAAAAATTGCTTTGAAGATAAACAGAAATATCTATCGCGTATATCACACCGGTATTCGATAAATTCAACAAATCCTCATAAAACCCATCCACAAAACCACTTCCGAAACGAAATATCAAACACATGTCGCTCATCACCACGAAGCCGCTCGGTCATCTCTACGATTAATTCACCTGAGTTGCAAAACTCCACTCTAGAATCACGACTTCACGCGAAGACGTACATCATCTCTAAAAGTAAAAAATTCACCAGCGAATTTCCGTACTACCGACACCACAATCGAGTAATCTCACGAGAACCCTTGTGTCTCTTTCTCTCCTTTTTTCCCCTGCTCGCTCGTCGGTGCAATCTTGCGAGCGAAGGGAGTACGTATACAAAGCCGTACTTGCAGCGGGAGAGCGTTGAGAGCTATAAGGTATATAGGTATGCGCGCGAGAGGCCAAATGAAAACTTGGCTGTTGAGAGCTTTTCGTATACGCTTTGGCTTTTACGGCATTCCCGAAGCCGCGAGTGCAGATGTACGGATTTGCGGGAGCGCGCCGAGTGTTTTTCAAGTTCGAGTTATTTTAGACAGGGGCCTAAAGAGCGGTAATATTGTCGTGAGCTATACGGCAGTGCCGTAATTAGGTTTGAGTTATTGATCGTAATTAGAATGAGGATAGTTTTAATTAGAGATGAGCAATATTCCGTGATGACATTTTAGAATAGTCTATGATTACTGTTAATAATTTTTTGAACCTAAATGTTATAGATAATACTGGAATAACACTTGAACTCAATATTATCCCGATTGATATTGCAACAAATTAACGAATCCCCAAGTTATTTTAACAACCGAAAAGAAAATCCCGCTAGTTATCGTAGAAAAGCGTCTCTCTACTCTCACGAAGAAAAGAAAAACAACGGAAGCACGGATAAAAAAGAGCCGGTCGCGGAAGTCTAGCGAGAGAGAAAGAGAAAAAGTTTGAAGTTGGCTCGTTCAGAGCCGAGACGAAGGCCTCTCATCGAGGCGAGAGCGAAGACAATTACCAAGCACTCGGCGCGCACGCTAAGATTCTCAGAGCTAGCGTAGCAGCAGCAGCTATACAGTAGTAGTAGTAGTAGCGGTAGAAGCGCGGGTGTGCGAAGGGGGGGCAGGTGGAGCTATTTGGAGAACGGCCCACTTCGTGCCCTCCGAAAATTTCATCTCTCTCTCGCTCGCTTGCAAAACTTGACTTCTTCGTTCATGACGTCGGCGAGAATGCGCGCACCTTGGCAACGTCGCTCGCGCGAAAAAAGGCGTAAAAGAAGCGCGCGCGCGCGCGGATGACGAGAGAGTCGTAAAGAGGCGAAGGAAACAAGAAAAGGAAGGAAACTACGAGGCGAGCGTCGTATAAGCTGCTTCGCCGAGGCGAACCATCTGGTTTCTCTCTCTCTCTCTTTCTCTCCTTCCTTGCGGGTCGAGCGCTTAGGCACGGCCGCAGCAGCTGCCACGTGTAAAGACGATGATCCTGCGCGTTACGACGCCTTTTCGGCCGAAAAAAGAGGAGAGAGAAGGAAAATAATAATAAGGAGCAAATGCGCCGAGAGAGCGAGGGGGAATTTGGAAGTTAGCCTGGTGACGGAGGATGACCCCTTGGTGTATTATAAGCGTTTATGGGGCTTTGCGTTCTCCGATCATCGCGCAAGCGCCTCGCTCGTTGCATTGTGCGCCGTATAGCGATTTTTAACCGGGAATGAAGGATGCCCGCTTCCTCGTGTCTCGCGCATGAGTGAGTCGTACTTCGTCTTGGCTTGGCGTTTCCCATCTGTTACGCTCGTTTATCGCATCTGGAAATGCGAGGTTTTCATTATTGCGCTTTTGTGCGGCGCGCGCGGTGCGAAGGTGCTTAGAGGAGGAAACAAAGTTTAGAGTACGTGGAATTGTTGGCATCGTTTAAAACTGTATAGTCTAATTTTTTTGTTAAGAATCTGATAATTTGATTTTAATGGGACGTTATAGTTTATTGCAAAGTTAGAAGATGTAACGAAATAATTTGGCCTAACTAAAATATAAGAGTTTCCAGAAACTTATGGAATCCGATATCTGAAGTGTCACTGTATTCTAATACAGTGTATTGGATAAAAGATGTAATAGTGCTAGAACCATTCTAAACTTTTACAATATTTTCTACCATTATTTGCACAGACTCAAAGTCTCCTACACAGAGAACAAGGTTTACTAAACATTACTATGTTTTCTACTAACGGTGAGACAGAATTGCCAAGAAAGACGTATCGAAATAGCTTAGACGTATATGATATGATAGGCCTTTCTTAATCGCGTTTCTAAAAATATATCCATCAATCGGAGCCATCAAATTATTATATTCTGTAACAAATTTTGATAGAATCGTAGCAAAATATAATATAGTTCTAACAATATTTGGTACAAAAACATAGTAAACTTTATTTACAATGACTCTGTCCCACTGTTAGCAGAAAACAATAAAAAGTAGTAGTAAATCCTTTCCTGCCTATAATTATTACAAATCATGCAACATTGAAGTAGGTATGCAAGATATGCAAGACATCAAATACAAATCCGCTATTATGAAATATTTCTGTTTTCGTTTTTGACGCGTTATAACCTATTTATTTTATGATTATTGCTATTATATACTTTGTAACTTTCTCGATTATATTTTAAATAAACATAAACCGGAAAAAAAATGATCTCAGGTGGATTTAAGCTAACTGTCATAAGAATCTAAAGGCGAAATCTTTTTTAATCACATTCTTGAAATATCTTACGCTGCGCAAATCCTGTTGATATTTTACACTATAGACTATTGCATCGAATCAATACTTCTACCTTTCCGTAAAATAGTAAAAGACTCGACCTGCTTAACAGCAATTTATATTTTACACAGCGTAGAATTTACTATTCGTTTAGCCACCTTAATTTCTGCAACGTGTATTTTTTAGTAATTTGTTCGGGATAAGTAACAGGATAATAATTAATTTAATCATTGGGTCAAATTTTGATATAAATTTAGTAAAAATTACGATTTTAATAGTAAATAATCTCACACATACAAATTTCTGCCGATATTCGTAGATAATTATAGAAGGAATTATTAAAAAGTCGTTTTCCGTATCTAAGATAGTCAACCACTAATAAAACTGTCACACGTATAAAATTTTATGACTAAACTTAATTGAATTTTCCTTATGACAATCCAATTTTTTTCCTTATTTACTAAACATTTTGTAAACTGTTCGTTACTTTATAAAGTTTAATGAAACTAATACGATTTCGTGAAAAATAGAAATAATTTTATTAGTAAAAACTTTTGTTTGTACTTAGGGTGATAATTTTTTGTAAAATGAAGTATAGCATCCGTACAGTACGTCTTTTGAAAGTATAAGCAATTAAAATACAGAGCGTGTAACTTTTTATCTTAACGGGTACTTTTTCTTCTTCTTATCAGGTTAGGTTGAGACTATTGAGATGTACAACCGAATATAAATTCATGGGTATTTCAGTGATATCAATTATAAGTGAGGCACAAATTTGTATAATAGAAAACTTCACTTTAAAAAATAATGTATTGAAAAGTATAATTATTATAGTTTGTACCACATAATTGTTATTAAACGCGTTTAGAAGTTAGGTAACTTATTATAGTAGCTCGATCGTAAATATAGTCATACAGGATAGTCATTTTACCTACATATATCACCCCGTATTAGATACTCATTTTATGCCTTTTCTTAAATATCGCTAAACCCAAATCTCCTGTCCTGTAAAGGTTAATGTATCAGAGATGACTCTCTCTTCTACCTTTAAGGAACAAAACGAGTCAGGATATGATAAAATTGAATGAAAACCATACAATATTACAGCTTCATGATCATTATTTGGTTTATGATATCAGTGTAGCAAATATCTGAAGTAGCTTGAAAAAATTTGTTACATTCTCAAAAAATGTGTTTCTTTCTACACATACCTTTTTTGCAAAATATAATTAACAAAACAAAATCTCTAACAAAGACAGTGCTTTGTACTTCTCGTCGCCAGAACAAGTAAATTTTGCATGCACTGAACAAAATGTATTAATTTTGTACATAAGTGATCATTTTTTTACAAAATTATCGAACTATTTGTTTTTTGCCATATATTTTATTATACTTAAACTGTATTGCTTCCAAGAAATGTCCAAACAAAGAAAAAGTCGTCGATATTAAAGTCAAATTATATCATGACAAATTCAAATCATATTGTGAAATATTGCATGCAATTTAAGATAATTCAATTTTAGATAACAAATAAAACAAATTTATATAAAATGTTTTGTTAGTGCGAAATTCAATGCGAAATTTCAGTCTAATTAGAAAGAAACGTACGTTTTTATTCTTGATTGATTTTAGTCTTACACTTACAAGTGAACCATCTCTTTATCATGGATTAACGAAACACTATCAAAAGCAGTTCAAATTCAACATTAAGTTTAAATGAATATTGACTTGCTTTGAGTGATTGGTTACTATAAAATTTCAAGCGATCAGATATCGATCCTCAAAGCCTCGTTGAAACCCTTTGCTGGACACTCCTGTCCCTCCTTGTTGAGTCGATGACATTTGAGGTTCTTTTGTTACATCCCTGAAAAATACGTACAGTTGTGCGTGTATCGAAACAAAAATATATAAACTAAAAATTTAGTTAAAAAGAGTTTTAATAAAACAAATTACAGCATTCATACTAAACCATTATGTTAATTTAATTCGACCATTATTTTATTATTCATACTAACTATTCCCTACTTTCCAGTTCAGCACATAATAAACCGACACCCACATTACAATAAAATCTCGACCACCCAAAATTTTCAATCCAGCCTAAAATTAATTCCAACTCCCACGTAGTTTCCCAAGAAACCAGCTTCTCCAGCTATCCAGCACCACCAAATCCCGAGGGTGGGTATCGAAAAGTAGAAGGCTCAGTTCGTATTCGTATCAAAATGTCGAATTTTGAAAAATCGAATGAAACT
>UELX01006465.1:0-10818 GCA_900480035.1 Eupelmus urozonus | reverse complement strand
CTTTCTTGTCTTTGCTCCTGAATTGACTCTTTATTGCGCTGACCCGACGGTATGTGCCCGACCGAAAGTTCCCTAAAATTTTCATTGATACTTGTTTATAATTAATAGCGTGTAATTTTAAAAAGAAAAGTTAGAAAAAACATAAAATATTTTATTTTTATTAAAAAACTATATGTAGGTGAAAATAATTATAAAAATTCCTGAAAATATTTATATATTAATTTGAATGGAATATCTATCTTAATTCATTTCAATAACTTATAATTTTTTGATAAGTTAACGAATTATAAATAGATATATTTATATAATTACTAGGATGAAATTTACTTTAATATATTTTATCTTAAATTATTATTTTTAATTTTTCGTTTTAAAGTTGCAAGTTCTTAAATATACCGTGTTTTAATGTAATTATAATAATTTCCGGGAACTTTTGGACTGGACTGTAAAATTTCGTAAATTAACGATTCTTAGTATTTATTTCTATAAGATATTATTTTGTTTCATTTAATTAAAGATTTAATGATAGCTTCTTAATTAATGTAAAAATGTGTAAATGGTCAAATTTGTTTGAAATCATCAAATTAATAAAAGATTATGATCGAAATTTTTATCAATTTTTGTAATTACAGAATATTTCATTTTTTACAGAGATCTTATGATTATAGTAGAAATAGATTAATAGGTAAATATTTAATGAAAAATATTATTCTAACACTCCGCTTTCATCGTTAATCCTAATTAATAACTAATTAGATTAACTACTCTAATAAACATTTTTATTTAATAAATTACAGAAAATAATATTTTCTCCCACTAATTCGAATATTACCGAGCATAAATCACTTTTGGTAAAATGACTGCTTCCGGTAAAAAGGGATATTTCTTAATTGTCTAAAAATAACAAACGAATTAAATATCATATTCGTACATTATCCAGTTACTCTTTCAAGAAAAAAATATTATAAAGATAATCTAAAAATATACCTAATTAATCAGAATTCCAACTTGGATTAACCGTTCTCATAAAAATGAAGATCCACGTGGTCCAAGAAAAACTACAAACTCGGCGCCGCGCGCACGTAGAGAAAATTCATGAATTGGGGACATACTTTCATTTCGAAGATGCCCGATTTTTTTCTGAGAACCTATTCGGAACTTCGTTCACCAATTTCTTTATTATTTTCCCGAACTCCTGTCTATACGGAAAAAGAATTGACTTTTTAAGAATAGCGTAATAAATTTACATCTCAGACCGAGCGAACGCATTTTCTAAGCACAACTTCTCAGACAATGAAGAGTGAAATCAATTCCATAATAAACCGGAATTTTCTCAGTGCATAAACGCCTTACGCTGTGCAGCTGTCGCTTGAACTATGTCACTGAAAAAAATCTAAGTGTGCACTGTTCTTGCGTTTAAGATAAAAAACAAACAATGTATGAAATTCGCATACTCGTATATTCATTGTCAATGCATAGTAAAAACACTCTAACCTTTTTCTCGCCGTTTACTTAAGTATGTATAGAATTTGCAGAAAAAGTTCCGGAAAACGAAGAGGCAAATACCTGCTAAACTTTCATTGTTTTTTCTTCAATAAATAACAAAAATATTTTTAAGTAACAACAAGTACAGAAATAACCATTACTTAATAATGCGCAAAATTTTCAATTCTAAAACGCAACTTCTCACATCAATCAAAATCATCTCTAATCCAGATCATCCAAAATCCATCTGAGACCATCATCTTCACTTTCTCCCGCAACTATATACACGCAAAAATCCACCTACACCCGCGGCGTTCTTAACGAACCGCATCGACGATAAAATGCCGCCTTATCCTCGTATATCTCGTTTCCTCGAACTTTCTTCTCGGCTATTGTGTTACGGCTTATTTATCAGCGACATAAGACGCATAACATTGCCCTCAGGCGATTAATTGGATTATGTGCAGGTGGGTCTTTTATCACATAATATTGCGGAAATTTTTTAGTTTGACGAGGTCAGTTTTCACTTTGATGGATTGTTTGATCGATATTTTTTGAGATTTCTTTTATGATGGATTTTTTAGTTTCGTTTCTGGTTTTTTAATTTTATTAAGTCATTAGTTAGTGTTGAGATGAAATTCTTGTGATTGCGTTTCTTATTACGTGCTTAAACTGTAGAAAATATAATCTTTACATGCTTGAAATCCTCTTTGCTGTGTCTACTTAAATTATTACAAATGTTTCTTCTCATTATTTCTAAAACTTTCTGCAGCTCACCTGCGAGTTTTACTTGACTAGAGATTAAAAGCACTTGATTGCGTCAAATCTACTTTCTTCAGTTTAAATTTTATCTCTGCAGTATACATTTTTCGTTGCCGCACATTTTTTGAGAAAGTAAAAGCAGAGATTTCAACGTAATTAATCTTTTCTTGAAGAAAGAATAAAGAAAGGACCTGACACTGATCTGAAGTAACATCTCTGCCGCTCAATTCATTAGATTTATTTTCAAATTTAAATAAAAATGAACAAAATTTTTAATAATTAGAATTTAGTATCTAAGGAAATATTATAAGTTACTCAAAGTTTTAAATCTGATTAAAGTATAATTTCAGTTGAAGGTTTTCAAGTGTGACAATTAAATCTCTATTATCTAGTTCATAATTTAATTATGTTTTATAAAATTCAAACATTAGTCAAACCCGATTTTATGAGCAAGTGATCTGATTTTAATAAAAAAAGTGATGAAAGCGTATTTGTTTCATAAACTATATACTCAGTACACAGCAAGAAAGTTATATTGAATTGGTACATGGCGCTTAAAGTAGATACAGACGAACCGAGTCAGCCGTGAATCTGACACGTGCTAAATGCAAATATATACTTTTTAATCCGGTAATCGAGTTAATGTAGCTTGGAATCATACATCTTTCTTTCTAATAGAATTGTATATGTAAAATTTTTAGATAGATTTATTTGTATAAAATTTATGCAAAATTTCCTGAAATTTAAACTTTGAACATTATAATCCAATTTTTTAAAATCATTAACAAGACAAATCGGAATAACACACTTTCACCATCCTCAACAATAAATAATTAATCATTCATCAAATTCGCTTTACGAACTTTTGTAAATTTAACATTTAAAAATTCACCCAAAATTCAGCTTTTATAACCCAAAACCATAAACAACAGCCAAAAAAAACAATCTCTGATCCATCACATACACACCCAGCCTCAAACCCAACTCTCTCCCCACCCATCCCCACACGCATCCTCTCTTACAATGATACAAAAAGCGACAGCGAATCGCTCGAGATCAGCAACCTCGATCGCGAAAGCCAGGCTGCGCTCGCGACGCGGAAAGGAAAACTTGAAATTTTCTCTCGGCGCTCGCGCGTCTAAAACCGCGAGCGACCGCCGCGAATCATAGTAATTTAACGCACCCGTGAACTTTTTCCATGATCCATCGTGTGTTTACGCGTGTATATATATAGATATGTGTGTAAGCCCTCCTCCAAACCACATCCACGTTTTGTCTCTCGGAGCGTGCGTGCATCACGCGAGGGGCATATCGTATAAGAAGGAGTGGAAAAATATATAAAACAACACGGGCCGGGAGTGAAAGTGCGGCCTGTTGATTTTAGCCGCTGTGCAGCGGGTGGCTCTCGTTTTCATTATGTAAAAAAAAGGTGATTCTTTGTGGGATTTAATATTTTTGGTTTGGTTTGTGAGGGTTGAGGGATTGTTTGGGTGATGGGAAAGGTTTGGTATTGATGGGGGGTCTAGTTACTTTTAAAGATTGAGATGCGGAGATGAAGTTTGTGATTTATGATCTTCTTTGGAGATTGATTGAAGAATGATATACGCGAGTAGAAATTTAACTAGCAAGGCATAACTTTAAAATTTCGTTGGATCCTAATCAACTACTACAATTATATTGATAATAATTATGGCAAGCTAGACAGGTCCTAATTAGGGTCTATATATTATTTTCTATTTGGGTGAAAATATATGGTTAAGAATTTATAAACATTTTTGACGTTAACAATAGCACATTTCGATACTAGTACGAGAAAGTGATTTTTGCCTTGCACGGATGCTCGAATAGACTACGCGAGGTTGAAATTATAGATATTTAACTATATATTTTTTTATACAACGTGTACAAAGCAAAATTTAGCACACGCTTAATTTATTCGAGCACACGTGAATTCGAACTTTGCGCTCTGTATATTAAAAAGCATTTTAGTGAAAACGATGCAATAATGATTATGCAAGTGTTTGCATTTTTTTTATTTTTATCAATTTTTTCTACCTTTTTGGTAAATCGACACGATAACACAAGCTAAACTCAGATGATCATATCAGTTGTATAATATATTTTCTTACATTATGATGAGTAGAAGGTAATGAATTAATACAGAATAGTCAAGTAAATAATTATTTTAATAATTCTTTTGATTTTTAAAAACCTTTTATACTCTTATTGGTTAGCTCTTTACATTTAAGAATTATTTTTCTAAAGAACAATCACTAATAAATAATTCAGAGTTTATTCACTTGGTAAATTTAATTTTTATCATAACACAATTGCTATTAGTTAACATCTGTAATTAAAAAATAAAAGTAAATAGCTCCAATTAAACGTGTGAGTTGTAAAGAATTTTTTCTGTTATCTATGCGCTCTATTTCAGTGTGCCTGAAGTATTCAAGAAGGTGTAATTAATGTAGTTTTCCTTTTACTAATGTAGCTTCATTTTATGGTTGAAATATTTTACTATCGACTCTCTTTTCAAACGCTATGGGCTACTGTTAGCTCATTAACCGAGCTGTTGTTTTGTTTCAAATGAAAATAAATTTAAGGGAAAAAAAAAGAAAATATTAAAATACTTGAAATCTTATTCCGATCCATATTTATGATTCCCAGGTGGTAAAGTACTAAATGCATCCTTATTTGAATTGCGCATAAATCAATCCGCAATTTACGATGTATTTGAAATTTATACAAACGAAAACAATAATATATAATAGTTCTCGAAAAAAAAGTTTTACCTCTCATATTTTACCGGAAATTCGTCATAAAATTTTATTGTTAAATAAAACACTCCGTACAGTTACAAACTCAACGATTCTCAACGCAATAACCCAGGTCAATAACACCTATCATCCTCCCACCCACCGATCAATCTCACCCCCCTTAAATAACCCCACCACCACAACCTCCCCATCAACCTATAACCAAGCCCAAACCCCGAAAAAACCAGCTTAACCCTCGCATTAACCCTAAATTAACCTCGTTCCAGCGAACAACGAGCAGCATGACAAGGACAGCTTGAACGAGACCGGAAGTACGACGGGCGGCACGGTGGATGGGGCGCCCGGTGGTGGCGCCGCCACCGCCGGGCCCTCCACCTCCAGCGGCGGGGGTGGTCGCAACGATCGCCGATCCGCCGACAGTGACTCGCCCACTAGAGAGCCGGGTCAGAGGTCGCACTCGCCGCCGCCGAAGAGTCTGGTGTCGAGGATACTGGCCAGGTCGCGCACGCCCGACGATTTGCTGGATCATTCCGAGCCATTGTGAGTTTAAGTTTTTCGTTTTGGGAGTTGGTGTCTGGTTGGTATGTGGATAAAAAGATAAAAAAAGTATACATTGTTAAAAATTAGATTGAAGTTATACATATGATTTATAAATTAAATTATAATTTAAATATTCTGTTCAATAATATGTTAAATAATAAGTTAAATATTATGTTATATATTATCTTAAATATTCTCTAGCTATACGCAACTCTGATTTAATACTTAATTAAAAATCACATCTATTTTAAATTTTATTTCTTTCAGAATTATATCAGAGCAGATACATGAGATTTGTGTGAATAATCTTAATAATTACGTATATAATTTTTACTTTCAAAACTACATAGATATGTTTATTTTACATAATATATTATGTATTATTCATTTAGTTTACATTCAAAATATTTTTAATAAGAAATTATAATAATTCGTAGGATACGAGTAAAATTATCGTTACGTACTAAAATTTCAAATTACAGTAACATAGTAATTTATCTCGTATTTGTAAATCTTCCTCGCCACTCCAACAAAATATATAGCGTACCCCTAAACTATATTTTAGTAAACCCCCTTCTTTAACATATATTCACGAATTATGTCAAACTTAATAGTAGACATTTCTTAATCTCAACTGCCGGTATTCAAAAGAAAAATCATAACTTCTCGTAACGCTGCGCTTCTTTATAATTAGGAGATGTTAGTGCAACAATTACAGACCGTCCTCTCGTAATAAAGTGTGAAAACAACGCTAGATAACGGCCTGAGCTACAAATGTCTAATATTAAGTCAGCTACCGCATTTTGCTCGATTTTTTTTCCCGCAGAACACCGTAGCTCAAACTCCTTGATTTCTTAAGCCAGACCTCATTCATACAATGTCTCACTCATATTCCAAACTCATCTAAAAAATCTAAAGGAAATACAATCTCACCCTACAACTATCTCAGCAAAAAAAAAATACCACTAGATTAAACTCAAATCTTTCCCGCAGTTCACAATTATGGGTGGTCCTATCGAACGTCTACGGCGAGCTCGTCATCATCCTGACCATGGCCCTCTGCCTGGCCGAGGTCATGGACACGCCCGTGCCGCTGCTCAGTCTCCAGGTAAGCGCAACGCTCCAGCACCTCCTAAACTCGCACGCACCATATAAACAACTCTCCTTTCCCTAAAAACTACTCTCATCGCGAGCCACGCGCATAATACAGATAAACTACGCGCAGTTAGCCGGCGAAGAAAGTCGCAATTACGTGCGGCTCGCGCGTAAGGAAATTACGCGCGTTATTAATCGCGAGGAAAAAAGTGGCGGGGTAATCGTTTACTAAGAAACATCGCGGCTTCATGTATATATATATATGCGACTAACGCCCCCGCGCGGATCGATACGGAAGAGACGGTGAAAAATTGCTGGAGGTCGATGGAACCGTAAATCCCGGCCATTAGTGATTTTCCCGGAAAGCTCCATATGCATCGATCGGTCCACTCGCGAAGCTCGATATATCGCGATTTCTCGATCGTAAAACGGCGGGGCATAAAAGAGCCGGTGAAATCGGCCCGATGTATACGCGGCTGTTTTACGTCCGGCGCGTATATATAATTGCGATCGGTGCATTTGGGTTAACGCCGCGCGTAAAAAGGCCGCGCGTTCGAAGGGACTTGAGGATAAATTGGAAGTACCAAGGAAAATTGATGCCGCGGTTATTATCCTCGCCGTTTTTGGACGAGTTCATTGCTTCGAGTAACGACTGCCTATTTGCTCGGTCCGCTGTATATGCGGGTCATTTGCAATATGGATTTTTCCATAGCGAAAACTTTTTATAGATATACAGACGTAACGTAGCCGCGTGTGCGAATCTCGCTTATGTTTATCAGGAGGATTATTTATCGGGTTCGGTATTTACAATTAGGGAAAACGCGCGCGCGGCCGCCGGGGAGAAAGCAGCTGTTTATCAGGCGTATTAATATTTAGCAGATGAAAACGTTCTTTTTACGACACGAATTACGTTTACGACAGAGGCGCGGATAGAAAACGATTCCTGCGCGCAGCCGCCGAGTCGAATAAACAGACGTGCGCCCGGAAGAAAAACGCGTATAATCACGAGGCGTGACGTGAGTAAGTGTGTAGTCGGGGCCGTTAAACGGTGGGTTCGCGGTGTGTTTTTGAGGTGGTGTAAGAAGCTGGATGGAGGTGGATGGATTTTTGTTGGTGGATGGTGAATAAGATAGAATTTAGATTGTACGGAAGGTTTAAGTAGTTTTGTGATGAGCTTGGTGTGACATTAGCTTTTGTGGAAAAATGTGTTGAATCGTTATTAACCGTTTCTGGTAGAAGGACGGAACCTTTTTTCTTAATTAGAAGTATTTTTACGCTCTAAATAGTGAGGTGAATTTCTTAATTTTTTTCTTGAAAATCAAAATTAATCTACGTCACGGGTGTCTCGTTTTAAAAAGCAAATTTCATGCTATTTTCAAGGTGAAAAATTCTTTAAAGGCTAATGAATTAAAATTAGCTCATGCTTGATTAATTTTGTATAGGCAACGATTTTAAAAGATGCGTTTTTTTAAGCAATCTTCTAGGAGATATGATAATTGGACTATTGATAAGATTTTGAGAGTCGATTTCTAATGCAGAACAAAGAAGTGTTAGACTATACAGAGTCTCGTATAGTTCGATCCCATAAGCCTTTGTTCTAAAGAAATTAGCTCTGTTTTAAACTAATTGATATTTAATAAAATGAATTTTCCATTATTATCCTTTGAAGTAAAAGTAGATGTATAATGTAAATTTCAATTCTAAATTTATATCCATAAATACGAAGAATGCACAGAACACTTTTCAATGTATATTAAAAATAAAATGTATAGCTAATTTCCTACAACAAAGGCCAATGGAACAAACTATTAGCACTAAATTAGGTCTCTTATTTAAAGTTCTCCTAACGTCTTAAAGAGTATAGTGCCTGTCTTTTTACTTATGAGGTCAAGCAGACATTTAAAATTTGATTTCAGCTCAATGATTTATCTCTCTATTGCTCGTAGACTTTTACCTTTTCACGCACTTTCCTTTATTATTTTCGTTGGCTTAGATATAAATCTGTACAGATCCATTCATACACGGTAGATAAAAGAAATAAAAAACAAACACAGGAAACCAAATAAATCGACACTTCAATTTCGAAAAGTCGTCCCCGAACAAAAGCAACTCACCGGACCATTCCACGAACAGCCGCGCGCTCAATACTCAAAATAAAGTCTCATCCCAAAAAACACAAAAACCCATTGAAACTCGACATCCACTATAAATCCTAATCCCAGCATCTCCATAAACAACAAAAATCTCTCCCGGCCAAAACCGCATCCCCATCACAATGCTACATCCATCAACACACGCTGGTCTATCGTCTCGACGCTTACCTATCTCTCAGAGACTACACGTCCAATCGTTTCATCAAAGCCAGTCGCGCGTCAATCAGCTCGCTCCTTTATCGATCCGCAGAGTCATTATTTGCTTTTCCTCGGCTGAGGGCCGGCTCTCCGGCTTCGTTTTGTAGTAAATCAGCTTTTACAATGCTTACTCGGCGACATGCGGCTCTCTTCCTGTATGCCATCTTCGTGGAAGAACGAGTCGTATGAGGCCGGTCGAATGAAATTTTAGCGTTTAAAAGTAGAAATTGCCGTGATTGCCGCGGGAGTTTGAGCTTTTACCTCGGCTCTCGGGTAAATAACCCGCGTAATTGAGGCCTAACGTCTAATAACTTTATCAACGCTGCTCCGACGTATACATCCACGTATAGCCACATTCCTTTGTTCGTAAACCACCCAAAATATCATGCATCCCAACTAGGAAAAGTGAAAAAGTCCTTTCCTATACCCAACTCTCTACATTCCCAAGCTCACATATACGTATATCCTAGAAAGCAAAAAAAGACGTATAGAAACGCTCTGGCGCAGTGGTCATTTGAATCCGTAATTTACACGCGCAGCGCCAGGTAGAGAAACAGCCGAGAGATGCGCATACTCGGGCCAGGAGGAAATAAGAGGGGCATCGGGTAATCTCTTGACGCTCGCGCAATTACGGATACATTCTCCCGTCTGTGTACTTGCGCGCTTGGGTACATATGCGCTTCTTGAAATTGCAGTTGCGATATGTGGGTATATGCATGTGTGGCGGCGCTGGGAAAGTGGAAGGTGAGGTGTAAGGTTCGTCTACATATTGTTGATGTTGGTGGGTTTAGATGAGCGTTTGAACAGTTTGGTTTTTGGACGGGATGCGGATGCAGAGTTGTTTTGAATTTTACGTAAAGACTTGGGAAAATTTCAAATTCGCAAAAAACTAATAATCAAATGTCAAAAATAACGCTAACTTTATGTATTATACCATCGCATTAAATTATAGGAAACAAGCGATCCATAAAACCGTATACACATAGCTACACGCTTTTTTCTCACCTATCTACATCCTCGTACCCTCAATCGATCAATTAATCACAATGAACCCGATTAAAATTCCCTCCAATCCACCTCCAACATCGCCTCTCTAGAAACATTCGTACACAAACTCGCATTCAAGCACGTACCTATGCAGACGCGGCCTGAATACACCTTGGCCTTTTAGCGCTCTGCAACCTACCTTGGCTAATGTTCTCTTATAGCCAGCTCCTCAACCGTTCGACATGTGCGGGCATGTGTGTATATATCTACGAAATACCGGATAGTGGTACATATCCTGGCTCCGTCTGCGAGTACGCGTGTATATACGTCGAAGCCGCAAAGTTTGAATTTCATATGCGGAAGCGCGCTGAGCTTTTGCAAAATCAATTTAACGAGCGCGGATGGAAATTATTATTCTGTAGCATTATGAATTCATAGGTTGTGCGTGAAGACGATGTTTATCGGTCAGTGGATGAATTTTAATTTTCTGTTAGGCTGAAATTTGAAAAATCAAGGAGGAGTTTTGCATTTGCTCGTTAATCCGCGCGGTATTAATAAACGAGGATCGAATGCAACGCTCGGTTAAGTCTGCGGCTTGTTGTTGAGGCGGGCGATTGTTTTGAATTGATGTTTAATCGTTTGCTGTTGGCGTAAGCCTAGAAATTTGGAATAATTTAAGCTGGGATGAATACGGATGTATTTATGTAGGGAATGGTGATGTGAAAGTGGGCTAGGATGAAAATATTTGAGTTGTATTTAGTTCGTTGGGTGGATTTGTATGGATATTTAGGAGGGAGATGCTGATATTGCGAATTTAATGG